>JAECUM010056498.1:0-15936 GCA_016617855.1 Megalonaias nervosa | reverse complement strand
AAGTTTTGGCACCTTTTCAAATCCCTTTAGACAGAAATACTTTCGACGGATTAAGTGGTATTGGTCGTGTCTTATCACTTCCGGAAATCGATAAAAATCAAATAAAATTTAAGTGACACGAGTTCTGCAGAGCTTCGAATAATGCAAGCAAGGATAAGAAGGGGGAGAAGAATGACGAAATTTAAATGACAATGGAATTACCAGATTTAGAATCTCTGCGTGTAAAAACGGCATGTTAAAGATATTTTTCATCATTCTTAATTTCTTTATTGTTCATGTCTTGTATTGCGCCTGCGTTAGGCCAGTGAAGTACTCAATCGGCGGTTATTGATCACATAGATTTTTCTGTAGGTTCAAATACGTCAAACGAAAAGTGTCCATCTGTCACACCCTCTGTTTATCTCTCTATCTGTCTTTAGTTTCTTGAAATAAAAAGAGCACATTTTGGCGTCTTTTAATTTACAAAGTGTCAGGCAGATTTGTATGAGCTAACCTCTGATTTATTCCGTCTTATTCTTTTATTGACAATCTAGGCTCTTTATATTAATAATTGTCACAACTATTATTTTTTCAGACTTGATAAATTTTGTCAATTTGGGAATAGAATTAGCCAAATAAATCCTTACTGACAAATTTCAGATTTTAAGTTGGATCCCGTTTCTGCGTAAAGCTTTTCTGTGTCTTTATTACTGCTTGCAAAGTATGCCTTAACTTTGATTGTACCCTAAAAAAATCTTGCCCTAGTTTATCAGATACTGTTCCTATTGTTATGGATCATAACGTCATAACATCGTATGACATGTCATGCTATAAGTATAACAAATATCAACATCGTGTGACGCGCCATGCTATAACACCTATCAACGTCGTATGACACGCCCATGCTATAAAAAATATCAATATGGTGTGACGTGCCATGCTATAACACCTATCAACATCATATGACACGTCATGCTATAACACTTATTAACATCACATAGCAATGCCCCTGAGAAACGCACCGTTAAGTGATAAATAGAAGCTGTAACTCGCGTTCATTAGAAACATAGCAAACGCAAAATCTAACTGAAATTTTATTTTACCATACTATGCCACACGCTGCTGTGGCTTATGCCCTGTTCTATTACTAACTATGCCATACGCTGTTGCAGATAGATTATGGCATGCTATATTATTCACTGTGCCACACGCTGCTGAATCCTTTGTCATGTTATACCATTATCTATGTCACGATCCGTTGCAGGTTTGAACATATTATTCAACCCATTTAGAAAATGCGATATTAAATAAATACTTTCATGGAATTCAATATATGAATAATACATTAGTGGGCAGCCTTTAATGACTCTAACGATTTTTAATGTTTTTCTTTCTTCCCTTCTACACGAACTGTTCAAGGTTCTTAATTTGAATAATAGAATCCATTTGTTGATCACATTTGTCCGTCACATATAAAGAGTACATACAATAAATTGGAAATATCCGTCAGAATCCATTACTGAACGGACAGAAACCATTTTTCCTATTTAATCTTTAATCATGCTATTTCTGCATACTGTACAAGGGCTGACAAACATTCCCGTTGAGCGATTTCATTGGTTTAGTTTATTGTTTTACAGCAACATATGAAGATTATGTGGTGCCTAGGAAATTAGTGTGAAGTGTCTTGCCCAAAGACAAATAGCCACTTGGCTTGATCGGATGGTAGTAGTCATCACCAACAATTTTATTTATCTTGAGAACGGAGGAAACAAAGAGTAAACCCACTTCTCTCCATATAGTGAACGTCCGGATCAAAGCTGATTAGTAGCTTACAATAATCAGAAATCAGAATGTGTTTGACTTAATTCACTAAGGGCGAATTTTCCATCTTCCACGCGCGCTTGTGCACACAAAGAGAGAGAAAGAGAGAGGTGTTATATATATATATATATATAACTGACAACGAACAGTACAAAACTAGTATCTAACTTGCCTGAGCGCTTTCGACTCTTAATGAGTCTTTTTCAAAGGCATATATAAAACACTGTTTTGCACTGTTCGTTGTCAGTTTATTGCGTTTATCTTAATCAGTTCCTGACGTACGTGATCCCTTGCTGGATCCAGTGCACTTGAAATGACTGTTATTCGCCATATATATATATATATATATATATATATATATATATATATATATATATCACATCCATAATGTTTTATAAAAAACCAAACGGCCCTTCCATGGTTACCCAGATCTCTCAGGAAAGAGATTCTGCTCTGAATTGCCAAATCAAACACGGCAAATCCCTCCATGGTGTGTGTGTGTGTGTGTGTGTGTGTGTGTGTGTTATCAATACTATAAAAACAAATCAAGGCATCAATTCGTTTAAGTTTTTGATGTATTCTCATGAACAAGAATCTCAATGAAATTTCAAAATAAACTATAACAGTCATTTTTATCCTCTTTTTACTGTCTTCCTTTTTTAATTCTGCACTAGAATTGGTTCTTCTGCTTTTTTTGCTTTGAATTTATTCACTGCATAGAGTTCTTCTCCTGTAATATTATTCTTTTACCTTTTGCACTTAATGGTACACTCTGAAGGTCGATGTCATTTTTCTTGTCTCTCTGGGTCTGCTTTAATTGTCTTAGAGATTCCTTTTCTCTGACACTGCGGACCTTACGCAGCCTGAGGTCCTTTCTCCTGACATATCCTGACATACATAACAGGTATCTTGATTTTTATCTGGAGTGACGTTGTTAGTATATTTTCGAGTTACTATAAATCTCTGACTAGAAGCGTGATATGTTGTGGCTCTTCAATCTTCACACATTTAAACTGAACGAGGATATTCTCTAAGGTAGAAGGTGCTCTATACAGGGAGAGAGAAGTAACTTAGTCAAATACAATTTGAATTATATATAGTTACGATACGATCATACCCTTCCAAGGAGAAACCAAAAAGCCAAGAGACGGCAACATTCTATGCCACCCAACACTCTCCAAGAAGTTTTGGCAGATATTCACCCTAGCAATTTTAAGCAGGACATGGGTGATCCATATCCAATACCATGCACCTCAGAGAGAGAGAGAGAGAGAGAGAGAGAGAGAGAGAGAGAGAGAGAGAGAGAGAAATATTGGTCAAGAAAGAAAGTCTTTCGGTAACTCCTGAAGAATATGTTCGCATTTTTGTTTTCCATAGTAATTTTCCAGTAAATTTAGAACTATTGCTTACACTTGCATGGACGGTCAAATTCAAAGAGTTCAAGTTTCACTTGCTCGCAGTGAAGGTATGTAAGTTATCTTTTCTTTACGGACTAAGTGGAATCTTTGTTACAGAAGTTTGAACTGAAGTGCCAAGTTAAAGACAGCTTGAAGTCTCTTGTTTGGATCGAGTCTAGTACACATGCAGAATTAACTTCTTTCCAACTTGTGGTCAAAATTCAGCACGTCAAACAATTCAATGATGAGTTCTACATCAGCGATGGAAATGTTAAAGTTCATATGTTTAAGCTCCTGTGGGGAGCGGAAAATGCAAAGAAAAGTTTTTTTTGTGGATCACCTTGTCAGTGCCAAAGAAAATGTTATCAAGATTAATAACGACCAAGATCAGATGTGTTTTGGCCGCATCACCGTGATCGCTCGACGTCATGCAGAGAAAACCAATACACTGGAATGAATGCAATTTTTGGATAAACATTAAGGAATCACGCAATTCTAAACAACAGAGAAAAGCGCTGAAATCCTTTTGAAACAAACAGGAATTTCGAAATAGACTGCATGTAGAGTTCCTGAATTGCAAAAGATGTGTTTTTCCTTTCGTTATACGTTGAACGTTTACCATTAAGTCTTTCATGGAGGTCTCTTGTTTCCAGGACCGCATTTTCCAAACGGAAAATATGTTCACATTTATCATCACCAAGATCTCTTCCATTGCATTACTTGTATAACAGAATTTACTAGTTACAGTTGCTATTATAACAAATGTGACCAAGGATTTGACAATCGGGAGCAACATATTCATTGTGGAGAGAGATGTCATAGCTTTTTAGCTTCTAGACTTCGAATTCCAGAAAAACAGGGGGATTCAATGCTCCACTTTCAGCATGTTACGAGTGACATCGTCATAAAACAAATCTTAGAATACAAAAGTGCTTGCGAATTACTGAATTTGATTCCAGCTGTGAACAGCACGTTCGTACTCCAGTAACAAACGTTTGTCCAGTAAAGAAATGGTGTCTAGTTGTCGAGTTGGATCAGCAATGCTACATTCAGATATATGACAACAAGTTCGAAAACTGTTAAATGACCAGATCAAGAAAATGAAATGGGACCAACTTGCTGATTTTATCTCGTTTTTCTTTAAATGTTCTCAAAAGTCAAGGATTCACAATTCCCACTTTTGTGTTGTTCATCTCATTTGTCACGATCGTAGTGAGAACCTCTATTTCAGCATTGTAAAAATTGTAACGCGACGAGAACTTATCCAGAGAGAAGAGACGGTGTATCGTTACGGGAACTCTCATCAATATATTACAGTTAGGTCTCACAGTTTCTAGGGATTGGACGGGCAATTTCTTTTGAAATATTTTTTTTACTAATTTCAGAGATTTTTTTATATTTTTTTATCGATCACCCAAGTGTTTTACTCGCCGACAATTGAAAATTATTTTGTCAGTGTTCACCATGAAAGAGTTGTACGACAAAACATAACAAGGACACCCGAGTTTGGAAAATCATGGACACAACGCATCTAAATGATGAAACACGACTACCATCTCCATTGATAGATAGATCCAGAATTTTGACGCATCGTAGTAACAGAAATCAAATACATCAATGTATGTTCCTTTATTCTTGGGTGTGTAAATATGCTTGCTTTCCTTCCAGCCACCCTGAAATTTTGACAGAACACGTCCATGTTAAACACGTTCGACAGGACGAAGGTTGATCAAAGGTGAAGCTATTCAACCGACGAACTTGTACCATCACGTTCTGCATCATCTCTGCCACGGAACACAGATGTTTAATCAATGTCCTGCGTGTCCTGAATCGTGTAATAGACATCAAACATATCTACACAATAACCAAGAGCATGCATTGATACAAAGTGTCTAATACGTTAAAGTATACGAAATTTAGCAACTTTCTGCCACAGAACAACGGCAACAGAATAACGACACGAATCCAGTAATTGGTTCAGGCTACATAAACGACTTTTTGACACTGAAACAAAAAGCCATTGGCTATCCTTCTTGGTGTCAGACTCCAAACGACAAAGATCGATCAAAAACAATGGTACTGTTCCCTAAAAGGAAAAACCGATTGAAAGTTGTGCTGAATTCTTTGTCAGGAAAACTGGATCAATGTCCTTTATTGCCAAAGACCGATACTTGTTTAATCCAAGTTGATGGTCACAGCTTTATGAGGATACAGGAGAACTCGTCGAAATCATATGTGCAGATCTGATCTTCTTGAATTACAAAGAGATCATGCAGTTTGACCTCTCCCTCCACCCGGACTAATGTGATAAAGTCATCATTGATTCTTATGTGACAGCCAATGCTCGTTTAAATTCGTATTCAGACTGGGAACCTTTAGAAGACAGCGCACATTACTTTGACATCGAAATTTGGATTGAGGTTGACCATACAAGAAAAGCGATGCAGCACGATCTTATCTTATCGAAAGAGATGCCGTTTGTGTGCCTATCTACGAATATCATCCGTGCACTCACAAACAACTCTGGAAACCACAAGCTCATAGTAAATGACGAGTCAAAGAAGAATACACACAACTTTTGTGATTTTGCCAATCGATTTCAGGCGTTCAAAGAGAAATCGCCAAAATATCTGGAAGGACCCACTCACAAATCTTTAACAAAAGGAGGATTCATCTCCCAAGTACAGTTTCATCTATGTGAAAATTTGTGAATGGGAGTATAACGATACAGCTTACCTTAAACACACCAGATGATATTCGTGCTGTCACTACCGTCTATTTTCTGGTCATGATTATTATCTTCAGGGATGCATTAGAAGACAAAATGTTTCGTTATGTTAAGTTTTGGAGCTGCGAGAACGCATTTACAACTACGTTGTACAGATTCAGCTGAAACACAAGGAGAAGCTGCGTTCAATACATCATGCAATGAATATCCATTGGTATCTGAATGCGATTAAAAGGTCTGTGCAAGAAACATTCATTGTGTTGAAGGAGCTGTGATTAGTGATGAATACGATTTCTCTACCCCTGTGTGAAGAGGAAATTCATCCCGCTGTATCTACCCTTCATGCTTACCAAGAAGAGTTGGTGGCTAATTGAAAACACCAAGAGAGTCAGAACTGGAAGGATGTATGTAACAGAAACTGTCTAAGATTTGACAGTTCGAAACAAGAGGTTTGTGCGATGGAAACGTGAGTCTGATTTTAACAAACAAAACATAAACAGTTGTTAAAACAAATGAAGACGTTTGTTGCACCATGAAAATAATATTAAACAGTGTATACCATGTCACGTGTTCTTGATGATTATCTCAGAATTCTCCAAACTACTACAGAATTATTGCTGCTTCTTCCGGTCTCAAAGTAATTGACGAAAGGCCAGTTTGAAAAAGTTGGGAAACAATGTATCATTGCCTATGAGGCACCGTAGCGGACAAAAGCTGGTCTAATGAGAAAGTCGCAGTTGAAATTTCGATGTCGTATGTCGAGAAATCCAATGTTCTATAAAATTGCATGTCCTTAAAGTTCCATTTTCTAGATCAAGATTTTAGATTTTATGTGTTGAATTATACAGTGGTGGTTTAAAGTTTTATTTCCTATGCCGACGTTTTACAGTGTATATTTTGAATTACACAGAGGTAGTTGAAATTTCAGTATCATATGTCGAGAATCTCTAATTCACACGCTGTATGCAACTTTTTGTGATGAAAGTTCCATTTCATATGGCGAGTATTTAGATTTCATCAGTTGTATTTCACAGCAACGAGAAGCAGCCTTCTTGTTTAAAAATAACGCGGTCCGTTTACGAGAGCGACCTCTAACGAAGAAATTCATAGCAATTCTCAACCTGTGAATGGTAACTTCGTAAATGCATGAAATGTAATGGCGCCTCATGACTGAATACACTATTGATGTATCTTAATACTCGGTATTATTTTGAATTGTTAAAGTGGACATTGTGTAATTTTACTTTTAACACCAACACATCATTTCACCATATAAAAATAACAATTCTGACAAGTACAATAAAATGTCCAATCACTGCTGTGTAATTCAACAGATGCAATCTAAACACTCAACATACGAAATGGAACTTTCAGCACAATCAATGTAATTCAACATGTTAAATTGCAACTCTCGACATATGTCATTAAAATTTCAACAAACGTCGTGTACTTCAGAAGATACAATCTAAAAACTCGACATTGGACATCGAATTTTCAACCAGCGCTGTGTAATTCAACAGATGAAATGTAAATACTCAGCATATGAAATGGAACTTTCAACATAGCTCTTTGAACCAATACGTAAATTAGGAATTCTCGACTTATGACATTGAAATTTCAACCACCACCGTGTAATTCAATCGACACAGTCTAAAACCTCGACATAGAAAATATAACTTTCGACTACTACTGTTTAATTCAACAAGAAAATGGAATTTTAAGGACAAGCATTTTTGATACAACAAGTGAAATTGGAATTCTGGACATATGACATTAACGTTTTAAAGGCAACGTTCTGATTGGACCAGCTTCTGTCCGCTACCGCGCCTCATAATTGCCATCCCTTTAACATGTTGATTGCTGGACCAAGCAGTTCAGGCAAAACCATATTTGACAAATGTGTGATTGAAGATCTCTTCGATGACATGGTAAGAGGAGAAGAAAAAGAAATTAAAATTTGGTTCGCGCAAAAAGGACATCATCGTTCAGCCAGCATTATTTACATGACTCAAAAGTTAGTTTAAGAAAGATAAGCGCATTGCACCATCAGTTTCAATGTTCATTATGTTATTATCTTGTGTTGTTTAAACTTCCAAAAGACAAATCTGAAGTCCAACACCTGGCTGAATTATGTTAATAATGATGCCACTGTATGGCCACGTACGTATTTTCTGATTGATTTAAAACTTACCTCTCCAGATTATTTGAGATTTCGTATGGATTTATTTCACGATTGGTTTCAAGCAATTGGTTCAGTAACTTACAAGTCACCTTCTTCATTTTCTTATGTCTAAAAAGGGAATACAAACGCCTAAAAAGATTCACTTCCTTCCTTTCTGATAGCATGCAACATAGCTTCCTTTTCATCTCATCCTCCTGACATATGGTATAGTGTGCGTCATAAGTCGCGAAAGAAATGTATAATTGCGTTCGCATATGTTAGAAGCCAGGATCAAAGAAGTTTTATGATTGCTTTCTTTGACAGTGCGTTAATTACTACAGGACATTATTCGTATTACATATTAAACAAAATGTCTTTTTTATTTTAAGAAAAAAACATAAAGGGATTTGACAAAAATATCCGACCCAACAATCGATATTCAAACGAAGAAACAAATTATCTTGAAACCAGGTGAAAGTGAATCTCTAAGTGGTGTGGGTTTTACGACTTGATCCTAATACCGTAGAAACGCTAAAAACAAAGACTAACTCCTATCCAAAATCCAAAATACAGACCAAAGAAGTGAGTGTGAAAGAAAACAAAAAGAGAGAAAAAATGAACAACAATTCATTCAAGAAATGAAGCATTGCAGTTCTTCTTCTCATATTCATCATCCGTTATCGATAATGCTAAACTGATATGATTTAAGACAAGTAGTTTCCCATCTGATGAAAAAAAAAAAAAGGAAATCCAGAGTGACACTCACTTTGTACTTTTAAAGTTCCAAGGTCC
The DNA here is from genome assembly GCA_016617855.1 of Megalonaias nervosa. Lineage (NCBI taxonomy): Eukaryota > Metazoa > Mollusca > Bivalvia > Unionida > Unionidae > Megalonaias > Megalonaias nervosa. Next base: position 7,055 of record JAECUM010056498.1, on the reverse strand, counting down.
TAAATAGATAATACAATACAGGAAAATAACCACGTCATAGGGGTAGTTGTCCAGGGGCTTAATGGACCAGGGGGTGATTGACCGGAAAAGGATGGGTAATTGACACGGGGGGAGGGTTACTGACATGAGGTGATTGACCGGAAGGGGTACTTGACCAGAGGATAATTATCCGGCTACCAGAAAAATGTCATTAAGGGGGAAATAGAAGAAGTGGAGATGATAGAAAGGACTTGGGCGGCGGAAAAGAAGGAAAGATAGAGAGAGTGGCCGGAGAGTGAATTCCTACGCCTAAACCAAAACTGGATAAGGGTATTGCAGAAGCTGCCGCAATAATAAGATGAGAGGAGGAATTCCTGTGGCAACAACAACAGCAACAACAACAACAATGGCAGCCGTCATAACAGTTTCTCGTCCCAAAAATGGAAGATTGGTAGTTGGATGTCGATTGATATAATTTTATATTCTCTGCCTCTGTCGGAAACTACAACGAGACGTGCCCTTGCTGGAGAGTCGGGTCTAGGAGGTACAGTTGCCCATGATATCGATAACATCAGCGAAACAGGACAACAATGAACAACCCTTTTAAGGAGCACACAGTTCTCTCCGACAAAGAGGTTCTACTCAATTACTGCCAAACGACTGCGTGAATATGTATTTGTCTTTTGTCTTTCACAACAAAAATTTAAATCCCATATATGTTTGTGGGTATGTGTAAGCACTCAAAGACTTGTATGTGATAGTATGATAGTATGTTTGCGCTCATGTGTGATGACCTACCCTCTACTGTACTTACACTCCATGTATGATAGTTTAGAAGTAAGTTTGTATGTGTGTTAGCACTTTTACTATTGTCATGGATTTTTGTGTGTACAGTAAGTACTCCTACCCTTTCCTTTTTAACACGCCATATATGATTGTATGTAAGTGTGTCTGTATGTATATTGTATGTATATTCATTTCCTTCTCCGGGCTGATAGTATGTTCGTGTATATATGTAACTATTCCTACTTTTTTTCATTGGCTAGTAGGTGTAGGTGTTTGTCAGTAGATGAGTAGGTACTGGTCAGTCAGACGGCGTGTTGGTTAGTAAGTGTTGTGTTGGTCAATAGATGAATGTGTCCTGATCAGTATATATGTGTGTTGATCAGTAGGTGTTCGTGCTTGCACCTAGAATGACGCACAATTTTACATTCCAATAACTGAAAGATAAATTCCCACTGTTATCACATCTGCTCACAATTTTAAACTTAAAACGTTTTCAGCATTACAGTTTTCATTACCGCCATACAGGAGCAATCAAAAAATGCCTACTAATGTTAAATTCCAATAACCGCTATATCGGACCACAATGTTAAACTCATGGAAGATTTTAATGTTACATGCCCAGGTGTAGTCTCGTTGCCACCTGCACTCGTGATTTGATTTAAAGTCTTTCTGTACATGTAACTATATGTTTGCTCCAAATTTTACCAAGGAATTCTTTATTTTCCAAATCTGCGTAACAGTTCATTAAAGTTTAAGGCCAAACGAGGATACAAAAATTTCGTACAAATTTACTTTCCGTGGATCACTATGGAGGTCAAGATTATTTCCGAACATTTTTACCTGTTGGCATTGTAAGACAAAATATTTTATACAATCTGCTACAAAATTAATATAATTCCTTTTCATCAAGTTGATATTTTAAGGTGGAAAACCAGAATAACAAATGATTTAACAGATCTTCATGTTATCAATATTACCTAACTAAGAAAGAGGAAGTTTTATTGTCATGGAAATTTAATTAAACTTTATTTCAAACGTATTTCAGAATATTAAATTAAATTAGATTTAAGTAACAGTAATAGCATTCCTCTCTGCACAACATTATATATATATATATATATATATATATATATATATATATATATATATATATATATATATATATATATATATATATATATATATATATATATATATATATATATAAACAGGGTTTATATTGTCGTCTCCATATCCCTGATCAATTTTACTCCAATCTATGATCGTGATGTATAATATCTTCATTCGCTACATTATTTATCTGGCTCCAAAGGGATGATGAGTCGCGTTGCATACTAGATCGCGTTTCCTCTGTATTCATTTTTATTTTATAATGATATGTAGCCTTATGTAAGATGTAATTGCCCGTATGAGCTGTGACGCGGAATAGGAAGTAGACATCCTTTATTATTAGATGAGAGATTCAAAATGCCTGTACCAAATTTGACGTGGGCAGCTGACTAAAACTGCAATTTGGAGAAATATTCACGCTGAATTAGAAGGATTGGTCTCAAGAAGTGAAGATGGATGTTTACACTATATAGCTATTTCCTTCCTAAATCTAGACACGTTCTTGAAAACTGCTACCATCAAATACGCCGGAATTTTATTATTATTATTATTATTATTATTATTATTATTATTATTACTACTACTACTACTACTACTACTACTACTACTACTACTACTACTACTACTTTCTTTATACTTGAAAAGTAGGCAGTAATAGGCACGTAATAAAAATAAATTTCCAAAACAGAGGAAACAGTTTTAATGGTGATTACCTCATGATTTAAAACCATGTTTCATGCAGACTTGCAATCTGCGTCATTGAAAATGTTTTTGTGCCAAAATTAAATCCGATGCTACGTTTTCTAATATGAATTATGTTCAATACCACAGTTTATTTACGAATTATGCCTGGTGGACGGCACGCGAAAAGAATATATCGCGAACATTACCATATATTAAATTAAAAATAAACATTTAATATCAGTAATGGTTTCTGAACAATGAAAGTAAATAAGTGTCAGCTTCGAAAATTATTTGCAGAGATTGTCTGTTTACACTTAGATTTTTATTTACCACAGCGGAAGAGAATTGTATTTAAACAATTTTAGCAATAAATAGGTCAAAAATGAAAGTGGGTCCCCTGAATTTGGGAACCTAAGACGTTATATATATATACACATATATATATATATATATATATATATATATATATATATATATATATATATATATATATATATATATATATAACACTGCTATATATATATATATATATATATATATATATATATATATATATATATAACATGTGGGGGGTGGGGATGGGGGTTGAGATTTTTAAAAATACTTAAAGGGAGCGGCTGATTCTGTTACTACTCTATGGTATTAAACTAATTAACAAAAAGAAGCAAAACCATCTAGTTTAGTAAAATCAACAAATAATTTAATTATCAGTTATACATTGAAAATTTAAGATGAACTTACATTATTGTGAATTAAATCCCAGATAATCCTAAATGTTCAATCACATGTCCAATCATATAAATTGTTCCGAACCATTTCCAAATCTTGAATGTATTGATGTACTAGTAGCCTTGAATTAATTGTTTGCCAACATTCTTGATATAACACCGTGATATAATCCAGAATGTCCATAAATGAATTCACAATATTCCCAAAGTAATGTTTCAGCCCAAAATGTCAATTAGCACTTTGCAATTCCAATAGATAATTTAAATAAATAATTCCACTCAGATTATATCCAAACACAACTTAAAGTGATTCCACAAAGATTGATGTTAACATAGGAACGAATAATTCTTTACCCGTTCTTCCTTATACATAGACTATCTCCTGGTTTATGACACAATAAAATACCCTGTACTTGGGTAATTTTCAATGGAATTTTCCATCAAATTCATAAACAAGTTCTGGTCTGTTTAAATAAATTTTAGGAAACAACCTGACCATAGTTTTTTTCCAAGGGATAAAAGAAGTTCCTGAAATCAAATCCAAATAAACATATAGTTAATAAATGATCATTTTCTTAAAGTTAAATTAACAATCAGTTACCTATGTTGTTTACAAATGATCCTTACAACCAACAATCATGGACAAAAGTTGAACACTCAATATTGATATACATAACAATTTAAAGAACTATGAGTGATGCATGTATTGCTACAAGATTTTCGTTATCTGAACAAGCACTCGTGAAGGTGAAGCGTGCCACCACAAAGTTGGTTTAGGAGAGACAATAATATCTATATTGGATTATGTTCGTCCCACTGATACAAACTAGTTGGGAAACAATGACTGAGACATAAATATGCCAGTGAAAACACTGAAAAGTGATCAACTTACACGTTGCTGGGAATTTCTTTTACACTTTAAACAATACATGTAAAATTTACTTCAAAACACAGAGAATTCATGGTTTTAATATTATGTTTCTAAAGTCTTACGATTTCTGGATGAAAATATAATCTAACGAAATTTCACGATTTGCTAAATCCAAGTATATTAATTTTGTGCAACATTTGACTTACGAGATAATAAAAACACTTAGTTAAGTGGTTCAACATTAATTCTTAACGTCTATAATTTAGAAAGGAAAGGAAAACTAGAGACAAAGTTGCTAGTAGAATGAGACCTATAACAATATGGAGGACAATGTATAACAGTCGTCACGTCGATAATTTGTAGAAAGATGGAGGGGTCAACATATTCATAGCTGGTCATCAGATTATATGATCCGTGACCTTGTGCATGACAAAAACTATTTTAAAATCATTTGTCACAAAGTATTTTAACATACCAAGTTCTCGTACGAGTAGGCGCTTTTCATGACAGCGTTTCGCAATAGTTAAAAGAGTTTTCAAGCAGTAAATTTTTAGAATGTAGATTTGGAGCTGTGCAGTTTTTAACCTGATCAGCTCGTTTTGAAATGAGGCGGATAGGGAAAGAAATATCGAAATGTTTATATTTTAGACTTGTATCGAGTCAAATGGTCATAACTTCGATGTATATCCAGTCAAATGTTGATACCTGAAATTTGTATCCAGTCAAATTTTGATACCTTAGACTTATATCCAGTCAAATTTTGATACTTTATACTTATATTCAGTCAAATGTTGAAACTTTAGACTTATATTCAGTCAAATGTTGATACGTTAGACTTATATTCAGTCAAATGTGGATATTTTATACTTATATTCAGTCAGATGTTGATACTTTAGATTTATATCCAATCAAATATTGATACTTTAGACTTATATTTAGTCAAATTTTGATACTTTAGACTTATATCCAGTCAAAATTTTATGATAGTTTGATAGGTCTCCTTTCTCACCAGTGAATAAAAAAGAACTGTGTAAACACTGATCTCCTATGAATATGTTTGTTAATCGATACCAAAATTTGAAGCAACAGAGGTATTTTCCTGCATCGACATTCTACTTATAGTACATACTTTGTCATATGAAACGATTAGGTGCAAGCCCTCTCGATTTTGGTTTGATGCGGTTCCCGTAGGATGTGGCCATTTTTCAACGTCATGCAGTAAAACACGGAATAGATTCGCCATTTTTCTGAACAAATAACCATTGAGATTATAAAAGTAAACAATAAAAAAGGTATTCCACCTTACACCATAACTTTGAAGCACGCCTCCCCTCCCCCAGGCAGTTTCTACCAATCGTTACATCAGTCGATGCATGTTTATTAACATGAATTTATATTCGATGTGTGAGTCACTAACAGTAAACAATGCATACAGGCCTTCGTTATATAATGTGCCGTATCTCCACATATATTGATAGATCACTTGTTGAAAGCCGAGGCATAAGATCACTCCAGTTAGTTATGTGTTGGGTGATGAGATGTATTTGTATTGTAATTTATAGTAACTGACTTAATGCTGTCCAAATTGGGTGTTAAACCTATGAACGTTTTTAATTGTACATTTTCCTTTGTCGCCATATATATCCATCATATTAACCTATGGGCATTTGTTTAACGTGTGATTTCCCATTTTGTCCCCAGAGTAACCCCACATGTTAATCCTATGGACATTTTGTAGCATAGGATTCTCCAGATCTTCCCATAATGTTATACCTTTAGAATATAGATGAAAGGGTAATGTTAAATTCCCATCAGTCCCACGTATGTTAAACCTAACTGACCTATCGCCACTTGTCAATCATGCTGAGCCATTAACCAATCAGCGAACGTAAATTAGACACACCTCAAGGCATTGCTTTCGTCCGCCATTTTCCTCCGATAAGCTGCCTGTGGCAATAATAAATTGATTATGATAAGTATTTACAAATTTTGCAATGAATTGTTTATAAGGGTAAAAATAAGTCAATGGGAGCCATGTAATTCTTACAGTCGATATCCAGATCGTCTAAATAGAGGAATTAGATTTATTCCTTTCCTGAAACATAGATAAACCTTTGATGGATAAAGACTATTTTGTGGTAGCGTGTACGATCAGATGAATATGGAAAAAATTGATGACAATAATATGTTTCTTTGCGTAAAAGTATGTAGCAAAGAATTTCCTGTTAATGGTTTGATGAAAAAAAAAAAAAGAAATTGAAATTGAATATATATATATATATAAATAAACGTTTCTAGAATATGAGTGGAGAACCCCCTAAATTTCGGGCTTTGATGTATATTATTTTCTTGTATAGGATGTAGTGAAATCCAGTCTGCATTATTGAAAGTTTGAAAATTTTGACTTTAATGTTGGCTTGTCTTAAAAATAATGACTTATCATCTCGATCTTTCAGACACTTGAGTGACTCTTTACTTTCTCATTGGTCTGAAGGAGGGGTGGGGATACAAAAATGTTGTAATAATATAGAAATACAAAAACAATGGTTTTAGATATTATCGTCCGATATATTAAGCATGCATTTACATGTTTCCATCAACAGACATCACTGATCAAAAATCCATCTGACGAACAGTAGAACTTTAACATTATTATAGACAACAGTATACTTCTAACAGTAATTATTTAGGATTTTGTTATTAATTTTTAATTCGTTTACTTCCAAGGCAGCATAAACATAAGCCTGATAAGATTAATAAGGATAAGATTATATACTAAATACATTATCATTTTTGGGAGCGAATTTCATTTTAAATTAATAATTTCTCCAACATATTTAAAATTGATTTTATTACTGAAATAAAGCACTTAAGTCATTACTATACGAACTTGAACT
>JAECUM010056497.1:0-23847 GCA_016617855.1 Megalonaias nervosa | reverse complement strand
CACTCATCTAAATTGTTGATCTATAAATAATAACAAATTTTGTTTGACAATTGTTCTCGGTCGCAAGTGCTTTTGTTTAATAGCTAGTATTACGACTCTATGGTCACACATTTAAGTAGCAGAAAAGAAGCAAAACCAACAAGTTTTATAAAACTTAAACAATTTAATGATCAAAGTTGTAAATGACAGATCTTGGAGGAACTTACAGTATTATAAAGTGAATCCAAGCTAGTCCTTATAAAGGTCTATGAAAGTGATAAATCAAAGAAAAGTTCATTATAAATTTGGAAAGAGGAAATGTACTGGTCTTCCAAGAACCGTGCCGTTGTTAAGATGGCATTGATTATCTTGCTTTGTTTACAACCATAGTCATTATATATATATATAGCATATATATATATATATATATATATATATATATATATATATATATATATATATATATATATATATATATATATATATATATATATATGAATTAAACCACTTTTTAGCAAATTCTGTGTGTCATATATCAAAGAACCTTTCAATAGCGTCTTCCATATGACTTATGCATAGTAGTTGCAGACCTAAACATTTCCATGCTTTCAACCTAATATTTTCCTTTAAAATTGTTCAACATCATCAGGAAATCTATATTGATCCTCAAAACCCTCACCATAAAACTTACGTCCGTTTATATTGTTTCTAATATAATCCACTAACATATTCTGCCACACGTTTTGTTGTTGTTGTTGTTGTTGTTGTTTTTGCGAATAAATGCATTAATGTGTCATCATGTAGAAAGTATAAATACAATAAATACAATAATTTTGGCTTTTCCTTTTTTTATTCTTCTGTATCTTAGTGTAACTAATTATTTTAGAAATATCTTTTCAACTGTTTTTCAAATTTTCTTTTGGAAATTATCTAGCAATGCCTTTTTACTACGTATCTTAGAATTGAGTTTTAATTATCTAATTATCTAAACTATTTATTTCGCAACCAGTTATTTCAAATTTTTATGTCGATTTCTCAGTATAATGTTTACCTAAAATATATTTTCTGATTGTGCTCGACTGTTAAAAGATTATTCATATCCTTTCTATAATACGAGCATATTTTACGTAAGGCGTCGTTTTTGTCGTATGAAAACAAATCATCATAAAATGTTGCTTCAGTATTATCTCCCTTTTATTCTTTAGATTTATGTACAACATATACTTAGACAATTATTTTCCTTTGTGTAAATCGATTCCGTGAAATCAGGAATATATTACTTAACTTACTCACCTATTTTATATGTAGGCATTCCATGCATATCAGTTCTTAGAAGCCCAGTAAGTTAATGCATGTTTTATATAAAAGTTTAGCGTCACTGGCTTAACTGGCGACTCATCTGTTGATCGATGATATGATTTGTTATATCCATCAATAAAGCTAGGTTTTCTATCTACCCAATTTCTGGTTCAAGCGTCAATTTCCACATTCTGATCTTAATGAGTCGATTAAACCTTTCCATTACAACCCTTTATTTTGTATGAGTAAGTGGAAAAAATGATTAATAATTCCTTCTCCAGCAATTTGCTTTCTTTCTGCTCTAAAGTTATTTTCCTTCACCGAACTGTATCGATTTCATTTTTCTATCATTAAGGAATTCTATAAATATATGGTGTATGTCGTGTTACGATTTTAGTCCAAGCATATTTGAGAAGACAAATATCACTATCGAAACGTATTTTGATTCATTAATATATGTTTGATATGCTTATATGTCAAAAATATCTTTCTTGAAATGGTCACCTGTGTGACCAGCATGAATTCATTTAAAGAGCAATATTTGTTCTAGCTTGTATAATGCGTATGTCTGCTGTTCAGTTAACAAACACTAAATTTAGATTATGTTATTTTAATTGTGTTTAGTTTTCTATTTATGCGAACAAGTGGACATTTTGGATCAGATCATGAACCTAATCTTAAATAACTCTCGTCATCCATTCATTGCATAAATACATTGATGGTGAGCAAGTTACTGCATTCAAATCTAAAATATTTGTTGAACATCTTGTTAAATTCTGTGATTATAATACAATAGTTGGCAAAGCATTTTGGCGGCAAAAATAATTTGGTATAGTATAAAAACACCAATATAGATTGGGCCACTTTGCTACATACATTGTTATCCATAGTGTATGGTTTTACCATTGGCAATAGCAAATTAGCTTTGATTTTGCTTGCTTCAGCACTTGTCCAGGCCGTCAGTGGGGACCTGCTTACCCCGTTTTGTCCAGACATTTGTTTAAGAACGTCATAGTATATATAGCACCATTTTAATGCAAATCGTCACATTGCAGAGAAGCCTACTCAGGGAGCTATCCTATATCGCCGCGGAATGTGAAAGTGTAAAAAGGTTATGTCATAACATTGTTTATACGTTTAATGTTTCTGAATATATTCTAAGTTTATAGAAACTCAAACCTATGCAACATGGTGCCATGCTTTTGGATATAACATAGACTCTTGCAGACTAAATATATTTCTAGCTGAATACCACTTAAACGCAGTAAACAACGAGGAGCGTTCTAGCTTTTCATAATCCAGTGTCATTGTTTTTGTCATTTACAGATTCATGTACGAATGTGGCTATTATATTCATAATATCATAATGTCGTTCTCAACGATGAAGAATTTATGTGCAACAAAGTCGGTTTATACGTGAGTATCGCTGAATTCGCACTTTTTAAAAATGTTGAATTGTCACTTGTGTATTACAAGGTTCAATTTTACACACACATCGTGGTTAATGGTAACTTAAGTTACGTGTGCGACGGAAAATGTTGGCTGACTTACCTCTCAGGCCAAGGTATTTGGAGCAACGGAAATACGTAATAACGAGCTCACCGAGGAATACGTAGCAAGCTTGAAGGAGTTACAAACTTGAATTCATTTCTCAGATTTTTATTTTAAATGGTGGATTGTGATTAGTCGCAATCGTTGCGCTGATGACACAGAACAGCAGGATAATATTTGTTGTTAAATTATACATCATCATAACCGGTTGGTACATACAGATCCCAGCTGGAATGATTTAGAATTTAGAGAGAGTTTTTGGGATTTTATTAAATAGAATAAAACTACGCTTATAGCCTTTTATTGTCTTTATTGTTTATTTACTTTTTATTTATTTATTTATTTATTTATTTATTTATTTATTTATTTATTTATTTATGCATGCATGCATGCATGCATGCATGGATGGATGAATGTTTGTTACATCTTAAGTAATTTAGGCTAATCTGAGTTTCCTTTGAAGGGCTGATAACTACCTACGTAAAATGTTAAAATATCGAATTCCCTCGAACATTTTAGTATTTGTATTTACTTCCTGCCCATATCTGGTATATACATTTTCGCATAAAAGTTCAATGACATAGTCCATTCCATCTCTGTTCATTATATCGAAAGATATTGTCATATGATAAAACCATATGTATTCATTTTAGTCTTCTATTTTTGTTTATTTTGTGCTTTGACAATATTATGCGTTGGCCATTTCATAAATCTGGTAGTTATCTCTAACATTTTAAGACATCATATTCTCATCAAAAAATTATTTTGTTTAGGTTCCCTTCAATATCATTGAAAAATAAGCAAAACAAATCTTGATTCCTGCCATTGCTGGATCTATACTCATTTAATTTTTTAAATGAATATTTAAGTCCTTGCATTACGATTATGTTTCAGTCCTGTCTATTAATACTTGTCAATCTTTTTTATTTGTTGGGATTTTGAAGCATAGGTTGACCAAGTAACGAGTCTTCATCATTGATTTTGTTCAACATCAATCGATTTCACTCTTAATTTATACATTTGAAAACATTTTGCCATTTCTTCACTAAGGTGCGTATTGTGTTACGTCACAATTCTATACATTTCTACAATATAAAACTATTCCTGTCTTCTGAAACGTGGCACTCATAACTGAAATCTGGTTTTCACTTGCGTATTACATTACTCTTTATGTGTTCTGTGATGCGGCACTCGTGTCAGAATCATGTTGTGAGTTTCACTTGTGCACAATTTCAGTTTTATGATATGATGTTGTCCATACTATAAAACATTTTGCACCTCGGCTTTTATACGAACCATCAACGTTTCTTTTAGAAACCGTACCAAAATAGCGAGTGAGCTATCAAACTAACTTATTAATAATGGACTTTTCTTCTCTATTTTAGGGTACATAGCGACTACTTTGTTATCTCTCCCTGCACCTGCGTATCACTTAATCGCTATATTTCCCGCATTTAAAACCCTACATTTATTGTTCCAAGAACTCCTTTAATATAATGGTGGCATGCAGTATTCCTTCCTTCAATATTTTCATTTTTTCTAGCGGAGTGTTGTGGGTTGGGGGTGAGTGGGGGTTTAATGACTCGAGTTGTACGGATCGCTGCAGCTCCCATCCCATATATATATGGAAGCCAAAACCAGGGCCAAAAACACCGTAGCACCGAGGAGAGGTGGACATCCATAAGATGGTACTGTACTGTGCTTTAATTTCTTCTTTTTTTGTTTTAATTTTGTCGAAAGTTTTTAGTTGTATGACAAGCACAAGTACTTGCAAATACTTTAACATTATTAACTTAATTTTATTCCAATCGCAGAATTTTGGCACTTGCAATAATGTTATTGTTTGAGTCGTAGTTCGAGCGATAATTCAGGTCTCCCTATTGTCGGCAAGCTCCACTTCATTCTCCCTTTTGATCAATCATCATTGGTCTCCGACTTTCCTGCATTATTGTTGTTGTTCGAGTGATAGCTTGGGAGACTTCATCGTCGACAATCTAAACTGGATCATCGTTTCTTTAGTTTGTCTCCAGATTATTTAATAGGATCTGCTTGGTTGTCCGGGACAGCTTGCCGTCGCTAGTTATGATCTGGATTGGCTTTGAAGGCATTCAATTTTTGAATCTTGTCCACAGCGGCCAGAATCACTTCTGGTTATATTCTTCATTCTTTCGGCGGTTTAGTAAACTCTTTGTAACACTTATCGGGCTCATTTCCATAACTATCGTCCATTCCTCGAAGGAGATAAACAAAATGCTGGGATAAACTTCAGGTTATGTTATATTTACATCCGTGGCAGCATTAAATGATGTGTGTTCATGCAACACGATTACTATTTTTTGATTGATCCAAAGAAAGGCTTAACAGCCAGGATTCATTGCAAAGAAAGATGCAAGCTGCATTATATGGTATAAAGAATGGAAAACGCTGCTACAGTGACCACAAAACCCAATTCTCGTATATTAAGAAAATCGAATTATCTCTGTTTGATGTTCACTTTTTACATCCTTGAGTTTAAATATGTTTCATACAAATGTGTTTATCCGACACTTCTTTTACACAAAAGCGAGATGATATTCACTCCTACCATCGTCACGCCAACCTGGGACAAAAAACACTAATGCTAAAGATCTTATACACTTTTTTGCTAATGTCGTCTAGACAGTTGCATGTAAAACATTACGCATAATAGTATAACGCAATTTTAACCTAATAGGAGGCCTTTTGTAATTGATAAAAGCTATTTGGGAATATTGCGCAGGCTTATAAGTAGTGGTGACAAACAGATTGGTTGAACTTAACCCAGTTAATGTGCAGTTATTGTTTAAAAATCTAATTATTAGTTTGTGTATCGCACACACAGATAAAATGTAAGTCTACATCTCCCTCACCGGTGTACATTTGTTAATTTTTAGTTGTTTGGTCTCGATTTGGCAACGCTAACAGCGACAAAATATAGTTTACACTCATTATGAAAGCTTTGATAGAAGGAAATACCATATAGGTAGTATAGACATGGCAAATTAAAGCGCAATTTTGAACTTGCATAAGGTGGTGCTATTGGAGGATTATGTGACACACCGCCAGTTAATTAAACCTCCCAATTTTGAGAACAGATACACGGAAGGCATGTGCTGTGGCCTGGCCTTTACCCAGTGCTCTTTCATTCATCCTCGTCGATTTCCACATTTGATTCCTCTTTCGAGGTTGCAAAGAAGCTTTTGGGTTTCATACAGTGGAATTGTTGCAACCACATCCAAAATCAGCCATATCCCTTCATCGGAGATGTGTTCATCATTTTCATCCAGGAGGTGTGGTCTGAGATGATATTTAATTTCTCCTCTTCGAACACCCAAATCTCGTTGTGCTGAATGGTTTTTATCTAGAACAATTGGCAATACACTTGGATTTATAATCTTCATATCTAACGAAGCCACCAGACAGGAGAATAGTGTAAAGTCCCTTTAGTATGATTACATAGTTTGTATCCATAGGGCTATGCCATAATCCACTTTCATCTCAATGATAAACGAAGCATGTGGTTGAATGCATTGATACCAGCATCAGAACGTAGGTGTGTGCCACCTTTTGTTCGCGTCACACCATCAGCATCATTTAATAGAACCGGCTTCGACGTACATAAGCAATTTCTGGTCGACGCAGCGGCGCTGTTCATAGCACGCAGTCGATGTTTCAAGAGGAATTAATTCTGCCAAAATGCGCTCCACGTAGTTGTTTATGTGTTGGGAATATGATTGTTCATTGCCCCAAGCGACATTGATCTCCGCATTGGCACCATGCAGGACTGCAACAATAAATAGTCGTCGCGACTAATAGACAGTCGCTGCACCTTAATAATAATGTTAACACAAACCACATTCCTCTGCTCATTCAGACGGTAATAAAAGGGCGTACTAAATACTAGCTCAGACACAGCCTTGACCTGTTGAATTCAGGTGTACTAAAGCAAAATTTGCATCGTTATACATAAAGGCGGAGGCCGGTCTTTCTCGGCAGTTCAGTACCGAAGGAGTAGACCATCTTAGCCGAAGTACAAACTCTTGGTTGATGCAATGGAGGTCTGATTAATTATCTTCTGATACCCCTTCAGTCTCATCAGCTCCGTCAGCGGCATACCCATTCCATAGCTACATGAATTGTTATCTAGTTCATTATGAGTACGGCTTTATACTCAACCCGTAAAGCCTTGTAGACAAATGGTATCTGAAATGTTTGGACTGTCTCCTGAATTGCTGACGCGGCCTTGTCTGAAGGGTGATTTTCCTGGCAGTATCCAAGCGCCAAACTCACATCCTCTTTACTAAACAGGCTCACGGTATCGTTACTAAGCCTAAATATGGCATACTCAACCCCATGAGGGGCTATGCACCGCTTGGCTTTGCAACTAAATAGCAAAGAATCCAAAACACTACTGAGGTCGAGCCTGCTGTTCCAGCTTCAGTAATTCCACTTGAAGTTTCGCGTGTTTCTTGCCTCTTTGGAGGTCCGGCAATTTTAAGCTTGTCTCATCCCCACCCAGTATGATTCCTTTCTTCATTTCATCTTCGCATGTATCTGCATCTTCCCTGCCACTAAAGTCGTCCAACTCAAAGACATGCCCTCCTCATTCTGCTCTATTAAAGAGATGGCCGCTGCCCATTTAAATACAGCATCATTTTGATATGACAGATTTACAATTCTGTACAGGAGGATTTCTTGAGCACAAGGTAGAAACCAGCCCAGATATAGAGTACTTGACGGGTAACTAACATAAGGGGGGAAAAATCATTCTCTACGACAGAGTTATTCTCCGCGGGCTTGCTGAAGGGAGTGTTGTTTAAATTGTGCATCAAGCAGATACATATGCTGATACACGGTGATTTCGAGAGATCATACAACACCAAAATTAAAGGTGTCAGTATTACGAATGAAGATTAACTCATCCAGTTGATGCCCTACCAGAACTTTGACTAGACCGCAGAAGTCACTTAAAAACGTTTGCTACATATCTGCGATGCAAGACGCCCAGATAATTACTGAAAACGAAATTAAATCGGACGGGCACTAGCTTAGGTGGAACACAACAAGAGATACAAAAAAGATGAGCTGAATTTGGATGGACGAAAATGTTTATCATCGATAAGCCAACTGACCCGTTGCACAAGTGGTTGCTGTAAACTTATGAGATCTTTATAGGTAAACCTACTCTTTACATCAATGAGGATATAGCTGCGGAAAAAAATAGCTGTTGAAGTGTAAGATGAAGATGACTAACCTGGTCAATGCTGGACGGCATGACGAGCAGTCTATATGGGTGCTTAAGCAGAGCTACACCTACGTGAAAGAACTTTGCCGGAAAACCTCTAACACAGCTCATTTAGCAACACCCTTGATGAAAATGTAAACAAAACATAGTAGACGATGGTTCAATACATCCATAGTCATTAATTGCAAAGTTATCAGGTTTTACCTGGTGGTTGTTAAGACTACTGAATATGTAGCATGGCACAAGGGCGCTATGTGACATTTCTACGCCCATCGAAGTTCACCCTGTCGGCTTGCTTTTTCTCACACATGATAAAGTCGGCAACCGTGGACGACATTGCCAGCCGCTAGTTAGAAGTTCAGCATCTATAATTAAATTAGGCCACATATGTCACTAATGACTGGACATGCATCACTAAGCAGGGACCTCTGTTGTAGCCCGAGATGATTCAGGTTGACGAGGCGCGAGTTAAAAGGCGCTTTGAAATAAATCGTATCCATTTACGGCATGCAAGTTGAACGGGAATAATCTTTTAACCACCAAAGTGCGGTCAACTTATTTAGATTCAGCAGCTATATTCTGTAGCTGGCACTTTTAATAGTGAGTTTGTTCAGTTGACAGTCAAATAGACGTCTGACGTTGTCAGAGACGGACTGGCAAAAACTACTGGACACAAAAGCCTTAAGCTCCAATAAATCAACTTAGATGGCACGGAAGAGTAACATTTGTCCCCAAGAGTCGGTGTTCGCTTCCTCTAGTATGTGAACAGCAACGTGCAACTGGTCATGTGTGGTCTCTTCCCGTCTACAGGATAAATTAAGCAACGTTAAATATTGGAGAGTCAGTGTTGTTCTGTAACAGAAGAGGTTTCATCCGTAAGGAGTTGTTGGTCGTGCCTCCAGAAACACATCTGCCTATAAAGGCCATCTGTTAACCAGGAAGACGACAAAACGGGTTTTCCAAGTAGTAAGATCAAGAATCGTGTTAGCAGCCATAACGAACGGCAACCTTTTGGCTGCACTCAAGAAGGTATCTTAGCCGCCAGTCTTCAGTTTTAATGGCCTATCTTGTTTTAACCTATGCAGCGTCAGTTAAGGACCAGCTCTGTGTCATTTTTAGTGCTTGGAACAGATGCCATGCCCTTTTCTCTTCTGGAATCTTTAAGGTGGTATGGCATGAAGATTTGATGTTCTGTAAGCTTCTTAGCACAGTGTTTAAAAAAAGCCTTTAGACAATGCCCTGAATAGTCGAGGGTCTACTGCTTCAAAATCAGGTCCGAGCCATTATATGTAAGCAGAGGTCTATGTTTAAACTGATTCTGAATTTTTCGGACTGGAATAGCATGCACTTCTTAAGGTCTTTTAGAATTTCGTCTTCAAACTTGTAGTCAGTTGTTACCATTTCATACTAGCATGCATGACTCAAAAGCTACTCGTTTGGAATCTCGCCATGTATTGGTGGTGGCTGACTCTGGTCATTGCAGAATACACCTCCAGATTCTCGAGAAAAATCTACTGAAGTGATTAGGTTACCGTGTAGACCTCGCTTCTGGTAACAACGAGAGGATATATCTTATGTTCCATCCACCCACGTGCCCACTAATTTTGGCCACTCCAAATGAAGAAGCTGTGTCAAGTTTGTGATCTTACGCTACGTTTCTTCCTGTACTCCTTGGCAAGTCGGTCATCCCTGAGTAAAGACAACAGGATTCCCTTCGTGAAAGAACATAATCGTACGTATTGTCTTTCCTAATCTGCGCCGCCATTAGGGTGGTGTGTTTTGTGTACGGCGAAAGACAACCGATTTAGGTGTGGCAAAATCTGGAAATGGCTTGGTTGCACTCCAGTACTCTGGTTTGGGCATGTAGGCTACGTGATCTTTCTGGGGAATTAAACACCTCACACTTATCATGTCAATGACCTGAATCTACTTCTTTAGGTGGTCAGTTTTGTACTTGGTAGTGGTATTAATAGCAAATGTTCTAATGTTCCTGCATGTTGGTGTTTTCTTCTACAAAGATCTCTTCACCGGCGATCTTGTGGAGTCCTATTTTGTTCAAGCAAATAGAGTCTTTGGCCACATGTTGAACTTTTGCGTCACTGCAACGTCATAACATGGCAAGGAGGTTGATATGGACTCACTACGCGAGTATGTTGGTCCTCAAATTGGCGCTGGCTGCAATTAGCACGTCATGGTATGGCCCAATTGGTATCTTGCTGCAACAAAATCTCCTAGAATTCTTTTGTGGCTACAGTAATGTAGAAAAAACTACAGTTCGCATAGGTCAATCACATTGTTCCTGGTCAGGTGTTTACCATGGGCCACTGAGACCGTGTTAACTACTCGATGATCGACCACGTTTGGTTTCCATATTTGGGTAGGGAGAACTCTTTCTGTTTTTTATAGGCAACAATGGCGTCTGTAACTTCAGATTTGCTCAGCATTTCGTCCTCTAATATGAACCTAATATACACGGTCGGAGCCCAGCTTCGTTCCTAAAAGTGCTTGCCGTGCCAAACGGGAATTACTTGTGGCAGGCGTTGACTTTTGTCCAGCTCTTGACATTTGCAAGTTCCTCAAGTGTTCCTTGGGCAGAGCAACTAAGATCACTACTCGTTTCATGTGACTTTTAGGGCGTCAGAATCACTCAAAGCTGGATACACCATCGCCGGAGACCTGGAAGGAGGTGGAGTATCAGGTCTTCATGTCGTTGTGGACAATGCTGTTGACGTGGTAGCCATCAAGAGCTTTAATTTTTTTATTGTCATCAGGCATGCTGATCAGGATAAGTATCCAACCCTTGCGTTCTTGGCTGTCACTGTGTGATTCACTAACGAGCTGCGTTTGGGCCTTTGCACTAGGGCTACCATCATGCAAGTAGATGGTAGCAGGCTTCGCGTGTGTTGTAGTGCTTGTTCTCTGTGCGATAGGTTTGGTGAAGCAATAATTGATTATAAGCTAACGGTTTGTTCTGATCTACTAATAACTATGCTGTCTTTGGCTTTTTCGGTTGAACCCATACATCATCATCATAGATGCTGAACTGCATCTATGTTTGAAAGAAAGGCAGATAATTGGGCTAGGCGTTCCCATTGTGGACGATAAAATGTATCATCTTGCATGTGTTGCGTTGATGTTCCTGATACTTGCCGCTGTCATAGATATCCTCACGGTGGATGTCACCCAAAACTGCGGTCTGATTTTACCTCTTTATGCGAGATCAAAGAAAATGTATTCTGCAGGCAGTGCTCAGCGCATACCTTTATATATACCGTTACCAAAAACAGGTAATATGTCTATTTTGATGAGCTTAGGGTATTTTATTTACTTGTAAGTACCCACTCATAGAGGCATGACAACACTGTTTTAGCCGAACACAACCATCGTGTGCAATGAATTTGTTCGATACTTTAAAATATGTACAAGTCGAATAGAATTGTCTAAACTTTAGTATCATACTACTGTATGGATAATTATAAATGTATTGATGTAGTATGTGTACATTACACAAATGCAACCACGCAATAGTTTGTAAACATCTGAAAACTAAAAGCATGATCTTAATTTAAATACTGAAAATGAATGTAAATATGTAAGTATGTGTGCGTGCATATGTGGCAATATCAATGCTATATATGATTTAGGTAGATAAAAATCTTGGTGATGCTGGAAAGTTTTCTGGCAAATGCATAAGTTAAATGTTTGAAAATGTTCACTGGTAAAGAAAAGAACTCCTATATACTAAACAATTGTTATGCATATTTGATTTATATTTTGCGTTTGAAGTTTGTCCGTGATTGAGGGTAATGTTTTGGCCTCCAAGACTATTGTCATGTAATGTCTACCTGAGTTTTTTTCAGAGTTTTAAGAGATAAAGATGTTTACTCAAATGTAAATTAAAGCCCTGACTATGTTTATGAATTAGTTAATTTTACTAATTAGAAATGACCAAATCCAGGGCATTTTGTTGTCATAGATCAGGTGACAGTTTGTATATAAAGGATTAGGTAAGTAATTACTCATTCATATTTGGACTTTTGATACAATATTTATGATTATTTCTGATTTAATTTACAATACTGTAGGTTCCTCTTAAATTTTCATTTTGCAACTTAACGAATTCAAATATCTGTTGATTTAACTAAAATTGTTGGTTTGCTTCCTTCTGTTACTTGATTTAAGACCATAAAGCAGTAACACGATCAAATAATCACTCTATATTTATATTTAACAAAATATCTTCATTATTCAGACATCGCTTCTGTTTTATCAAGAACGTATTTGTGAAACTCACCTTGAATTATGTATAAACTGTATTTCTGCAGGGGGAGAGTAGGCAGTGCAATTTATCACTTTCCAATATAGGTCAGAAACGATGTTCCCTGTAAAATAGGGGTACATGGAACCATTGTAAAAGAGGAACATATAAGTATTGTAGGAAAATTAATCAAGTATTTCTTACGTTATGTGCCGCCTCCTGCCTCCCTTCATCCATTCTTTTAGGAAGAAGTATAATGTATTAATGTACATTGATACACAAACAGCAGTAGAAACGTACGCAAGAATAAGCAAGTACCCTTGCACACAATAAAGTACTTTTATTGATCCATCCATCCATTCACACCTCATCCATCCATATATATCTCGAACAATGTAATAATAAAATTGAAATATGCTTGTACAAATCCTTTTGACTGTTTTCTATGAATTATATGCAAACTTTTACATTGCTTTCATCTACGTTTTAGCTACAAATATACTTACGTTGTGCACTCCTTTACGGGATCCATTCACAAAAACTTTCATGAACAGAATTTAACTGCAGTATGTTTTACTTTTTGTCTTTCATACTGAGCTTCTGATACTTTTCAAACAAATGAATTCTAAAGTCAATAATCGAACATGTGAAAACTATGGGCGCTATTTGACATTTCAGGGGAAACTGCGATTCTAGTGTGATTCTCGTGAGTGCGATTATATTGTCCGCCCATTACGGTATAAATTAAATAGACAAACCAGTGTTTGTAATTTCAGGTGACAAACAACACACTTGTAATGATTTTAAAGAAAACGAAATGAGTAGCAAAGGCAATGAGCTAATATTATGTTGTGGGCAGACATTCGCAGAAAAGGTTGATGCTCACTCCTTGTGCTATATAAATTAGAGGAAGGAAAATAGGGAGATTTAGCATTGTGGATAGCCATATTTTTCTATGCCTATGGCGTCGTGATACCGGTATGTATATTTAATCAAAATACGTTTGCACTGGTTGATATTTTAACCACACCAATAAACTTTATGTTTGTTCCTCAATCAAGATGCTTCTTTAAAACTACCAATAAAAGGGAAGAACTTTATTGTCCTATGTTTTTCATCTGATAGAGACCTATTCTAAAAAATGGGTGTGGAAACATTTTGCACATTCGCATTGACGCACAAGTACTAAATGCATGCTCAAATAAGAATAGCATAAAACTTCTATTTGTTCTTATATACCCTTACATTACGAACTAGAAAAAGCTTGTATTGATACCTGTAAATACTTTTTAAATTTCCATTTGATTGACCAAAATAGATAGATATAGGAAAACGTTATATTTGACGCAACTTATCAATACAAATTAAATTAATACAAACATACAATATAGTTCCTTAAATGTACAGAATGCCCTGCCTACTACGTATAAATTTAGTTTTTCGCCAAAAAGAAGCTAATCATTTCGTGTTTTTTATTTATTGGGGGCAGGGCGGATTTGATTGGTTCATTTGTTTTCTTAATCACACAAGTTTCCGATATTCGGAGTTCAGTTTGACAGCTACAATCCTATGCAAAAGGAAGAGTTGAAAAAAAAACCACTGTATTTGTGTTATGCTGATGTGCAGATCTCGAATGGGTAACTAATTAATACTGAATGTATCAAACGTGTTGTATAATGTCCAGCTTTTGCGAGTCTTTCAGATTCTGTTTATCACATAGTTTTAATTTTAATGGAAATATTTTAATTTTGTATATAGGGTGGATCCAATGTTTCAAATATACCGCCCACCCCGCCAACCACGCCCATTATTAATTGACCAATACCCTTAGTTTTGTTTGTTGTTGTTTGTTCTTGTTAGGTGTTTTCCGACATCGCATGACAAGCTATATATGGCAAGCTCATGTGGGATCAATTAGCCAAATTCGGACAGATGTGACTATTTTTTAAAATGCTTTTGGGCAATCAATCAAAACAAATTATCAGCAAATTGTTCATAGTAATAGTAAAAACAAAAACTCCAGCACTCGGGGTAAGAACAGATTCCCATGAAAGAGAATAATACGCAAGAATTTCATCGACTTATTTGGACATATCAGTATCACATTACGTGATATGTTATTATGCTATCATATTAAATATATTAAACTGCACATACTATATGCAGAGTGTACTATGTGATAATACAATATATTCTATTTAAAAGTGATTTGGAAACTATGAAAAGTGTGCCAGTCTGTGTCTTATTCTTACTCTTCATCATTAAGGCGTTTCCATTTTAAAGTTATAACTAGATTAGCTAAATAATAATAATAATAATAATAATAATAATAATAATAATAACGTCTTTCAAATATCATCATATTTATCATCGTTACCATTATTATTATTATTATTATTATTATTATTATTATTATTATTATTATTATTATTTTCGTGCACTAGTGAAAGAACTAGATAAACAACTTTCATATTGTAAATACACCAAAGATTTACGCTCGGCAAATCTAACAACAGGAGAGATTACAGTATGCTGTTAAGGAGGTTTTATGGCAAGGCACTTCTTAACGAGATAGGAGAACTAAAAGAAAAGATCCATTTAGAAGACTTTTAAACACGTCTTCTGATGATGCGTTCCAGAAATGATATGTCAAGGAAACAAATGCCATTGATAAAGCAGTGCATCTTGTAGTGAAATTTATGCAAAGGAAGAAACAACCTAATGGAAGTGAATCTTTCGCAGTAGAGAAGGTTTAAGAAAATGACGAGGACAGAGTTAGATGAAGTTGATGAGTATGAATGAAGTGAGCAGAATGAATACAAACCGAGAAAACATGAGTACCCGCTTCTGGCATAGAATTCCGGTTACAAGAAAAAGACAAATGTAGCCCAAAGACGAGAAAAAAGAGAAGTCGGAATGTAAAAAATATAGTATGCAGATATCCCTAGATAATGAAGCGCTAAAACAATTATTGGACAGAATAGACAAACTTAAGTGTGGGATTAAAAGCAATGTATCCGCACCGCTTAGCGAGGACGTAGGTCCCACATTCAACATTATAAGAAGAGAAATGGTGGAAAAATTGTCGAAATCTAATCTGCTTCAGCTGTGCTGAGCAAGGTCATTTTGCCAGACACTGCCTATTCCAGGCCACAAACTTGTACATATCTAACTTTTCAAAAAGTCTTACTTTCCCATTCGTGTTTTATAATAGAAAAACAAACAACTCTCTCTCTCTCTGTTTGTTTTATATTTTTTCTATACATTTTGAGTCAAAGAATGGTTTATAAGTCACTTATCAAGTAATTTGATATTATTTTCTGAATAAAATCTGTTTATATTGACGTGCGATAAACAAATAAGTGATCAAGGATGTACCCATTTATGGTATGTTGATGTTTTCGTCTTTTGCGTCAGTTTGTGCTCATTAAATTAACATTTGGACAGTTCTGTGTGTTTGTACTTGATCATAGTTTTGATCACGTTTTTGACAGATTTGTGCATCGCCCGTCCGAACAACTTTCCCTGGGTTATTTATCTTTTCTACTGCTTGTTTTACTATACTTCTAACGCATGTGTATCTTGGAGTTATTCATCCGGCTTGTAAAATGTAGTGTCTCAAGCATAAAACACCCGTTAAAGGCAAGGAACTGTACTGTATCCATCAGATGGAACAAAAGAGTGAAAATCGGTAATTGTGCTTGCTAAATAAATCTAATGATATTGCAGGATACTGAGGAAGTTTCAAGAACGCAGCATCCAAGAGACCAGAAAATGTTCTATCAAAATAAATAAAAAAGATCAGATATAGTAAATGATCGCGTTATTAAGCTCAAACTCCAGTTGAAATCTTTCAACCAACCGTGAAAAAATTCTTGCTTTATTGTGTTTAGATCAGATTAGGGCTACAACTTTGGAATCATCGTTGGCCTTTGACACTTAATAAAAGAACGGTTGTTCTCTTTTTTCTTAAAGTAAATTGCGTTTAGTCACTAAAGGTCAGGGAAAATATATTAATGTATCTTCGAGACACAAATCAATAAATAAAGACAAACTTCACTATTTGTGTTATATTTCCAAAGAAGACATGTACACATTGCTATGGATTTACATGAGCGCATTTGTCATTTACCTTGATAAATGTATACGGGACAAAAAAATGTTCCCAGTAAGCAAATGTTTCTGCATGTGTGCACAGTACATTTACGCATTTGGTACTTAATTACGCTCAACGTTCGTCTACTTGCATATGTACTCACCTTTGAGTTTAATTGTCATCGTCATTTTATCGCCAATCAGGAATGAATCTCTCGGTGTGCCGTGGTGATCAGATATTATCATCTCAAATTCATACGCATATACTGGACCTAAACCATGGATACTTTCTGACCTGAAATGAAATGAAATAGCAGTCATTGAGCTGAATGACTTAATAACAGCATAGTAGTAAATATAGTGCTTGCTTCTATCTACATTTCTAAATTACTGTGAAATATAATGAAAGCGCCAAATTACTAACCTAATGGAAAACAAACATCTGACACAAACAAATACTTGCTTCTATTTTATTTGTATATGTCAGTGGTTTGTTTTCCAAACAGAAGATCTACCATAGGTTTATAATAATGATTCTTATCGTAATAATAATTACCAAACGTTTGAAAATGTACATTACCATCTGTGGTTCAATGGAGGAAAAGCTGCCTGAAAGAACTTGTTGCGTTTCACAGAAGATGCAAGTAACATTATCGTCAAAAATGAAGAATAAACAGGAAATGAGATTCATTTAGCAAACGGGAAGTATAACTAGTCTACCTTTAACTGATAAATAGCGGAAAAATGCAATAGGTCTTAATAGGGTCGAGACCAGCCAAAATATCCAAGATATTGTCATATCTTGTCATCCTAGATACAAATTGTTGCTCATTGGTGATCTCAATGAATTACATACTTAAAGCACGAATCCTCTACATTTAATAGTAATATATACTTTACGGTCTTTCTAACAATTAGGCTTGGGTGAAGTCTATATGTGCTAGCTTCGTGGCATTCAATAGCATCAATACTAAAACAGAGAAGCAGCGAGTAACATTTGCAAAGCACAACTACTGAAAATAATAAATAAATGTGTACTATAATGTATGCACTGTTTCATTTCAATACGGATGTAAGAATTGTGGTTACTAATTTATTATGAACTTAAAAATAAGATAATGAAATATATCTGTGTGAGATAAATTATATCGCTACAGCTGTATCACTTTTGTGACGATAATGGCAATATCACTACTGGAAGCGGCAAACGGTTGCTTCCCGTGTTGTGCCGGCGCCTTACGACGACGCTGGAGTGTCCTCTCCAGAGGAACTACGAAGCCTGGGCAGAGTAGTATGGAGAATCAGCTGTTGCCCATGCAGCAGATCCCCCCTCTCCACGCAGCTGGTGGGAGAGACCGCCATGTCTCATTGGACATTTACCGCCCGCCTTATGCGGGTCAGCCCCCAGTCAGTAAGGTGTTGTCCTGCCATGGCCTGCCTGATTCACTGGGTGCATGGAGCTTAGAGAACCATCTCGACAAGCAGGCCACAAACTCCGCACCAGGCAAGACTCAAAGAGGAAAAAAGAAGAGTCCAGCTCTTCGTTTAGCAAGCTGGAACGTCAGGAACATGTGTTCTGGACTCACCGCTGACCTGCAGCAGATCGACGACGCACGGAAGACTGCCGTCATTGACAGGGAACTCTACCGACTGAACGTCGACATTGCCTGCCTGCAGGAGACCAGGCTGGCCGACAGCGGCACCATCAGGGAAGCCAACTACACATTCTTTTGGTAAGGAAAGTCCCCGGATGAATCTAGGCAGTACGGTGTCGGCTTCGCTGTAAATAACACGCTCGTCGCCTTCATTGAGCCTCCGTCATCAGGCACTGAGTTGATCCATGCCCTCCAGCTTCAACATCCTCAGGCCCAGTCAACATCTTGAACGTGTACGCCCAAACCCTCTGCTCCACCCTAGAGAAGAAAGACCAGTTCTACGAGGCTCTGGATCAAGCAATATCCAGTATCCCTAACAATGAAGGCCTCTACCTACTAGCAGACTTCAATGCTAGAGTGGGAGCTGACCACGAGGCCTGGCCCACCTGTCTCGGCTGTCATAGAAGGGGCGAGATTAATGAGAACGGTCAGCAACTGCTGCAGATGTGCTGCTCCCACAGCCTATGTGTGACCAACACCTTCTTCAAACGCAAGGAAATCCACCAGGTGTCATGGACACACCCACGTTCTCGCCACTGGCAGCAGCTAGACCTCGTCATCACCAGTCGTGCGGAACTGGCCAGTGTCCTCCTCACTCGCAGCTACCACAGCACCGACTGCGACACGGACCACTCCCTAGTGGCCAGCAAGGTGCGAATAGTACCCAAGAAGCTGCACCACGCCAAGAAGTAGGGTCGCCCACGCATCAACACCTGCTGTGCAAGCAACCCAGAGAAGACACAGCAGTTCATCAGCAAGCTGCAGGAGGCTCTCACCAAAGAGACACCGATGACATCATCGACTCCAAGTGGTCCCACCTACGAGACGCTGTGTACAATTCAGCCATTACTGCCTACGGAAGGAAGGAGCGCAAATATACCGATTGGTATGAGGCCAACTGGGAGGAGATGGAGCCCGTGACTGAAGCGAAGAGGAAAGCCCTCCTGGCTTCCAAGACTGCGCCTAGCCCTAGTACACTGCAAGCCCTCAGGACTGCCAGGAAGAATGCCCATCGGACCGCCGGCCAGTGCACGAACACCTACTGGTTGAACCACTGCAGCAGGAAACAGACAGCTGCCAACACCGGGGATCCAAGAGGCATGTACGAGGTTATCAAGAAGGCGACAAGCCCCCCAACCTCCAAGACAGCCCCCTCTCAAGTCCAAGACGGGCGAAGTCATCACAGACCAGGGTAAAAAGCTTCAGCGCTGGGTTGAGCACTATCTCGAGCTGTATGCAACCCAAAACGTCGTCACCGACACCGCCCTGAACGCCCTCCCAGACCTGCCAGTCATGGAGAAACTAGACACACCGCCCACCTTGGAAGTAAAGCCATCGACTGCCTCGCTTGTGGGAAGGCCTCTGGGAGCGACGTCATCCCACCTGAAGTCCTCAAGAGCGGAAAACCAGCACTACTCCAGCCCTTGCACGAACTCCTCTGCCTCTGCTGGGAACAGGGACACATCCCCCAAGACATGCGAGACACCAACATCGTCACTTTGTACAAGAGCAAAGAAGACTGTGGCGACTGCAACAACTACCGGGGCATCTCCCTCCTCAGCATCGTCGGAAAGGCTTTCGCCCGTTTCGCCCTGGTGCGCTTGCAGACCCTAGCCTTCCGCGTCTACCCAGAATCCCAGTGTGGCTTCCTAGCTGGCGGGTCAACTGTAGATATGATCTTCTTACTACTCCAGCGGCAGGAGAAGTGTCGTGAGCAGCAGATGCCCCTCTACATTGCCTTCATAGACCTGATGAAGGCGTTTGACCTGGTCAGCCGGAGCGGACTCTTCAGGCTCCTATAGAAGATCGGCTGCCCTCCGCGACTGCTCACTGTCGTTACGTCGTTCCACGAGAACATGCACAGCACAGTGTGCTTCAACGGTGCAACATCGGACGCTTTCCCAGTCAGCAGTGGAGTGAAGCCGACGGTCTTTGCCATCTTCAACTCCATGCTCCTCCAGTACGCCTTCAAGTACTGCAGCGAGGGAATGTACATCCATCCCAGGGCAAACGGCAAGCTGTTCAACATCGCTCGTCTCCGTACAAAGACTAAAGTCACAGAGGTTCTAATCCGTGAATTACTCTTCGCCGACGATGCAGCCTTGACATCACACACGGAAGATGGACTGCAGCAGCTGGTATGTCGTCTCTCCCATGCCCGCAAGGAGTTTGGACTGACCATCAGTTTGAAGAAGACGAACGTCATGGCGCAGCATGCAGACTCCCCTCCCACCATCGCCATCGATGGGTACAACCTCGACGTTGTTGAGAACTACACATACCATGGGTCCCCCATCTCCAGCTCGCTCTCCATTGATGCTGAGGTGAACGGCAGGGTTGCCAAGGCAGCAATAGTTATGGCCAGACTGAACCAGAGGGTCTGTAACAACCCCAACCTCACTGAGGAGACCAAACTCCGCGTCTACCGGGCTTGCGTGCTCAGCACATTCCTCTACAGCAGCGAGGCATGGACCACCAACGCCAGCCACGAAAGGAAATTCAACAGCTTCCACCTGAGATGCTTGCGGCGCATTCTGCGCATCCAGTGGCAGGACAAAGTACTCAACACAGAGGTTCTAGAACGCGCCAGGATGTTCTCCATTCTCAGTAAGAGGCACCTTCGCTGGCTCGGCCACGTGAAGAGAATGGACCCAGGCCGCATTCCCAAGGACCTGCTATACGGCAAGCTAGCAGATGGCGCACGACTGACTGGATGGCAACGTCTGCGTTACAACGATGCCTGCAAGAAATAAATGAAGACAGCCAACATCAATGTCAACGACTGGGAGAGCTGTGTTGACGACCTCTCCGCCTGGCGCCTTGCTGTCAGACAGGGCGTTCAGAAAGCCAAGGAAGAGAGAAACACAAGTCTCGCTACAAAGAGAGACAGGAGGAAGGCGAAACAACAACAGCCTCAACAAACATGAACATTCACTTGCAGCAAGTGCAACAGAGACTGCCACTCTAGGGTCGGACTCTTCAGCCACTCGCGAAGGTGCAGATAGGACATCCAACCGGAAACTACACCATCGTCTCGAGAAGACAGATTGATGCCAACGACTACGACGACGACTACTGGAACTACTTTTTTCCATTTAGAAGTATGTATCCTCGTATGCATGTTATTCAATCCTATTCTGAGACCTATTTTATCCTCTCTCTCTCTCTCTCTCTCTCTCTCTCTCTCTCTCTCTCTCTCTCTCTCTCTCTCTCTCTCTCTCTCTCTCTCTCTCCAATCCCTTAATTTCAAATCAGGATGATTACACTGTGCCACGACTGCAATCCTGTAATATACAGTTATGTCATCAGTGAGAATACTCCATTAAGTTCAACAAAGGAGGCTTCAAGTATTACCTTATTATACTCTGTTTTCCACATGAATAGTGCAAATTGTCAGTGACTGAACTTATATGAGCTGTTCTTATCCGATATTATGTGTCACCAATACAGTATCTTATACACGTTACAACAAACGACAAAAAGGATACTTTTTCAAAAAGAAACACATGAATATAAATAAAATAAAATCTATGTTTACATCAAAAGGTTGATAACGTTGTCGTTAAATTTCCTGATTTATATTGTTACGAATCTATGCTCTTAAAATAAGTAATAGAAAAGCGTGAAGACAAGAAGCTTTGTAAAATTTAACAAAAAATGTATTTCCCTAGAATACAAAGTGAAAAATGAGAAAAAAGAACTTACTGTATTGCGAATTAAATCCAAAAATAATCCAAGAATTAAAGATACAAGTCCTAGTAATAATAAGTCCTGAATAAAACTCAGTTCAAGTCCCGATGATATTTAAAATTGAAGGCGATGATGTGTCTGTTATGGCCTGCGAAGTGCTGATATGTCAACAGTCTCTTGTTGAATCACAGAAATATTATCCCGGGTTTGACTTCAATATAAATTCCAATGAATGTCTTTATCCAAGAATTTTTTCAGAGCACTTTTGTATTTCTAGAGAAATTAATCACTTGAATTCAATAATTTGAAGAAAATAAAATTCAGCAAAAACTGGTCACAACATAATACAACTTAAAGTGCTAGATGTTAAAGTACGACTGGTAAAATCCTCACAGTCACAAGATAATATAGTTCTCTGCTTGACCTCAGGTCACAAATAGCATTTTCTAAAAACAACCATTACCTAATGGAAAATAACCTTCTAGAATGATCTCATGAGCTTTGTTTATTTACAACACAATAGCCTATAAAATTCACTTAGGAATCTCCAAAACCCTGACCCTGATCAACATATTTACTCCTTCTTTGTTTACCTGAATAATAACCCTGATAATAAGCTCATACACATAGAGAATAATGAAGCTATTATTAGTTGTTTACATAAATGAAATTTTAAAAATGAAAAAAGTCAATCAGGTCATTCAGAAGTGAACTTAATTTTGGACAAGGTCAAGTCCAGCAAACCATGTTACATTACAATAACATGTAATGAAATTTTTTTAAAAATTTAAAACTAATAGACAAACAATTAAATTAAATTTATATAACAATATTCTGCTTGCGCAGTTATCAGAGTTATGGCAAAAAGAGCTCCTGTTAATGATGTTGTAAACTATTACTTTACCTGACATATTACATGAGGTCACTTTTGCTCCTAGTATTGATCAATAGAAGGATAGTGATCCTCCTTTTACTACTCATTCCCTCTATTCTAATCATAGTGATAAAAGTCAATCACTCATTGTCGAACAGGAACAAGATCCTAAGATCTCATGTTTGTTTCAGAGAGTTATTCGCAAAACTGAAATCACACAAATCCCAGCTTGTTATAGTGTGAAAAATGTGGTCCTTATGAGAAAATGGAGACAACCGGAGGTAACCGCTGGTATCGAGTAGACATGGAGCTCTCAATGGGTTGTCCAAAAGTCATACCGACAGGAAATTATTAGTCCAGCCTATCTAAAGTCCGTTGGCTGGTTATTTAGGAGTCAATAAGACTATTCACAAGATCCTGAATTATTTCTATTGCCTAAAATTAAAAGTAATGTTTTTTAGCCACACCTGTCAAATAGTAGGACAACCTAATCAGATGATACCTAAGACTCGTCTGCAACTCGTCTTCAACCTATTAATGCATTAGACGGGAGAATAATGCTAGACTGTGTCAGTCACGTACCAAAGACTAAATCAGGCAGCCAATACTTGTTGACCATAACGTGTGCTTCCACAAGATTTCCAGAGTCAATTCCTTTGAGGAATGTTAACACCAATACCATAGTAAAAGCTTTGATAAGGTCTCTACATTGCTTGGCCTCTCTACATCTGACCAGTCTGATACAGCGTCCAATTTCATGTATGGAATATTCTATCTGGTCATGAGTGAATTAGGCATCCACGAGTCTTAAATCTTTTTCCTCTCAAGCTGAAAGTCAGGGGGGTTTTGAAAGATTTCATCAAACTACTGTTATATTGCTTTCACACTGCAAACGATTGGAATGAGGGTGTTGATTTAAAGTTGTTTGCTTTTACGGAATCAGTTCAAGATTCATTAGGTTTTAGTCCTTTTGAGCTAGGTTTTGGACATACCGCTACTGGACCATCCAAGCTATTTAACGAGAAACTTATAAGTTGTCAAGGTCCTGTGATGTAGCAAGAAATAATCTGCACTCTACTCAGTCAAGAATGAAATTAAAGTATGACAGAACTACAAAGGAAATGAGTTTTCAGCCTGGTGTTAGATTTCTGGCTCTCTTGCCCATACCGCAAAATCCTCTTCA
>JAECUM010056496.1:0-29689 GCA_016617855.1 Megalonaias nervosa | reverse complement strand
AACAAAAAAAAAAAAAAAAAAAAAAGTGCATAGAACCAGCGATTACCAGGTCTTTGAACTAAAGAAATTAACATACTTGTTCGATGTAATTGTCTCACTTCCTTTAGGGTGAAAAAAACCCCATTGTACTGGAGACCAGCGGACAAATACCTGACCCTAGCATAGAGCCAAACTAGGGCAAACCACCGGAAAAAGTTCCACTTAAAGTCAGCATGGACAAATTGTTTCAAGTTCAGCTTCTTCCCATGTACAGTAGGGACTTGGAACATATTACCATCAATAATTCCAGAAGCTCCTGACTTGTTATCTCACAAGCAGGAGCTTCCCAAAATCACATTCTAATGATCTGGTCAGGTAAAAGTAAGACCTAGTGATTTTCAGGGCTATGCGGGTTGAGGTTCATTATCTCATCACTGCTACGGTAGCCGGATTGGTCTGAGTATGAAGGGATGAAAATGTACACTGACACTCTTTCACCTATTTTTGCCTTTCCTAGTATCATTACTGTTCGACAGTCCTATCACTTCTGTCTTTACTTTATCTTTGACCATGCACCTCCCTTTGCTGCTTTTTATGAATTAAATCTCAGAATTTTGCAGAGTAAACCAGTCTTCGCTTTGAAGGAATTTTTTTAAAATTGCACGCAGAAATAGCACAGATGTTGGTCATGTTCTACAAAAGTTTATGCATACTGTAAATTGAGAACAAATTATTACATTAAATAATAAATAATTAAAATAATTTGTATGATCTGAATTGACACTTTTCTTTTAATACTTTTAATAATTTATCAATGTCTTTCACAAAATGAAAATGCCAAATTTCATAGCATGCAAGGTTTCTTTCAGGTAAATTTAGAACATTCTTTCATTTTACAAGCCCAGTGGACAACTCTCTTAGAATACAAGAGGGGCTTAATCTAAATTTAGAGGGGCCCAGGGCATTGGGCTGTTTGATTCTTTTTAAATCTGTAAGGTTATTTGATTTACAACTTATCTTCTCAGTATATGAGCTGGCTTGGATAAAACCCAGCAGATTAGTAAGTGCTAATGTGTACTAATTACATACTAATAATTAGTAAGTATTGGAGTTTTCCAAGAGCTTGCACAGAATATCCCATCTGTGTCTTTTGGAAAAGTTTTACCAGACTGAGTATTGTTAAAAGAACAACACCCAGTTGGACTGATGACTTTTCTGTCCAACTGTACACAAGAAGACTACATCAACAGAGATGCTGCCAGGGTACAGTGTGCCAATCACACAAATATATTACATATGGAAGCTCTTGGAAAGCATTGATGTGTGAAAACTCCTGCAATTTAGTTCAAAGTTACATACAAAAGAATGTACCCAGCGCAGTATAAATCTGTTATTTAATTTTTAAGATCAAGTGAATAAATAAGAATCTTCAAAAAATTTTAAAAAGTAAGGATACTTATTTGATCAACGATACCTCCATCCATTTTAAATTAAACAGATGTGGATTAATAGAAAAGGATGCTTGGAAATACCACTAAATATTTAAATCAGAAAAACATGCATACTAGTTGGGTCCTGCAGTTGATGC
This sequence comes from Megalonaias nervosa, assembly GCA_016617855.1. Classification (NCBI taxonomy): domain Eukaryota; kingdom Metazoa; phylum Mollusca; class Bivalvia; order Unionida; family Unionidae; genus Megalonaias; species Megalonaias nervosa. The sequence goes on along the minus strand of JAECUM010056496.1, from coordinate 28,122 downwards.
CATTTCCTCACATTTGTGCTTGCACAAACTTTGACCCATTTATGTAAGACAAGACTATAGTCAAGCGTGGCTGGATGAACAGTTATCCACAGATTCTTTTCAACTTCAAGTCAGTGTGCAAAATGGATTTAATAATCAATAAAGTGAAGATTGAAGTGGCACTTTGCACCAAACAGAGGACAGTAATTTGAAAATTGTATCAGATGCTAGGTTAGATGAATCATCAAAGAGAAACCAGATTTTGAAGATGAGTTTCAGAAATCTTTGCTGTTACGGTGCATATGGTCATATCACACCTTCAGATAAAATCCAGGTAGAATCTCTGGATAAAAATCCACCTCTACACCAGTCACCTCAGTATCACCCAAGGCACAGTTTTGGGTCTCTTAATTTTTGCATTCATCACTAATCTACCACAGTGGACATCATTTACAACCAGACTCTTTGTAGAGGATTGTGTGTTGTACATAGTCATGTAGGATCAACAAGAAGCACTGCCCAGTTATTGTCAACTATACCGTCTATGGACACACCCTGATGATCATCATTAGTGCAAAATATCTATGAGTTATTCATACTGAACTCTCACAGGGTAAGCTTGTGGACAACATCACCAAAAAGGTCAATTCCACCATGGTTCTTTTTAAGATCCACCCCTCACAAGCTAAAGAAAGAAGCTACAAAGCCATTGGTAAACTCTTAATTGAATACACCTCTTCTGCTTTGGTCAAATGAATATGTTTTGAACAACATCGATGAAGTCCAGAGATGAATTTCCAGATTTGTTAAACATGACTATGAGTGTACTAACAGTGAAATATCAATGCTGAAAGGTATGGGATAGGGTAGTCTGAAGGAAAAGGGATAAGTCTTTAGAATGGCCATCCTATACCAAATCGCCGATCTCCTAATTGAGATATCTGCCCAGGCTTGCTGTACCGCTTTGTCTTATTAGATGGCATGGCATGAAGTACTGGTAATTCCTAACAGTCTCATATGTCTACAGTTTCTTCCCAAATGCTGTCATCATATGGAATAGCCTCCCCAAAAGTCTGACCGGTCAGCTCACATTTGAATCCTTGCAACTGATCCTGGTCTGGACCTTCACTTTTTAAAGTCAGAAATCCTGTTAGGGCTGTTACTGTTGTTTCCAACCTGTATAAAGCAGTATATTCACTTAATACATGTCCATTCCCAATCACAATTGTAGTTGATTTTGAGGGATGCATGTGATGATGATGGTGGTGGTGGTGATGATAATGCATGTGATGATGATAGTGGTGGTGATGATGGTGATTATGATGATAATTTCATGTCATTATATGGTCTGAAAATTCCTTATGTCCATGGTGCAGGACTCATATTTTTTACCTTGGAACCAAAGCTATTTTTACCTCCAAAAGGTCAGACAGGCTCAGTTTAAGTTGAATCTAACAGGAAAATGTATTTACTTTTGTAACTAAGTTTGGTACAAAATAATATGTGCTGAATTACATGACTTTAATGAAATACTGGAGCCGACGTTCCAAAGGATTGGACCCAGCATAAATCTGATTGAAGCATTGTTGAACCTAGGGGTTTAAGAACGAACTGTTCAGCCCCTTTATAGGTTAAAGTCAAAATTTTCACTTCAGCCAAATGAGAGATCACCTCAGAATACCTGGATGTAAAAGCTGTTGTATATACAGTGGGGCCCTGGCTTATGAACACCCTGGGTTACGAACGATCCGGTTTATGAACACCAGGCCAGCCAAAAAAAATGACTTGGGTTACGAACGGTGACTCAGGTTATGAACCGAACTGCCATTCGCTTGCACGCAAAATTTCAAACACGTGAGCTCACATATGGCTGCCTCTACTCAAATAGAGTGAAAAAAAGGTGAGAAAAGGAGCCTGTGGTGTTCTTGTGTTATTTTTGTGTCATGTTTGTGTTGTTTTTGTGGGTTTTGAGTGTGTTTGTGTGTTTTATTGCTATGTATGTGTTGTGTATGTGTTGTGTGAGTGCTCCTTTTTTCACCTTTTTTTTAATGTAGCAGTGATTTTCGGCGATTTTTTTCGGTTTGGGAACGGATTAAAAATTTAACAATGGGACTCTATGGGAAAACGCAATCCGGGTTACGAAAACCCCAGGTTACGAACGCCATCCAGGAACTGATTATGTTCGTAAGCCGGGACCCCACTGTATTTATGCATGTAATGTTTTTTGTTTTTTTAATGATCTTTCATCTGTTGTCTTCTTCATGAAGATCCCATCATTAGGTGCAAGTTTGTTACTTGGGTTGGTTGGTTTTTAACTGAACAATTATTTTGGAAGAAAATATAACTCATTATAAATAATTATTCTCCATATGAGTGCTGAATTCAGAAAATTCATTAATACATTTGAAGGATTATTTAAGTACATCATATAATCATTACTGCAGAATAATGTCCTAATCTTGATTGTGTGAAAGATAAAGACAAAGTTTTTATTTAAGTTGCACACACACACACACACACACACACACACACATATATATATATATATATATATATACTTATGTGCATGTATAATCATGTATGCCTCTTATACAATGTTGAATCCAGTGATAATAATTGACCCTCTGCTTGGCATATAGGTGCCAGTCTACATTTATATAATTTTGTTTATATATATATATATATATATATATATATATATATATATATATAAGTTTCTAAATAAGAATTCTACACATTAGTTAAATATTAAATTCCTCTTACTTAGTGAGTTCTTATACACCATGAGTCCTTGCTCTCGGCCTTGTTCCATCCTTTTTTGGGAATAAGATCATGGCCAAGTGGGTAAGGGTATTGGTGCATGAATGGTACATGATATTTACCATTAGTTGCATTATGGGTTCAGTTTCCGCTTTGAGGAAATTGCTGCTTTCAAACCTTTTGATTATCTTTATGACCTATATACCTCTTTCACCTTGAGCATTATATATATGTGGGTTATATGACAAAATTGCAATATTTAGCTTTCTATGCAGTGAATATATTGCTAGTTTTCATCAAAGTAGTCCAGACATTGTTTTCTACCTTTTGTTCTTTTTTTCTGACATTACTGGCCATGGCAGAGAAAGACTGCAATTCAAGCTGCAGTTACATAGTTGACTGCTGCTGGCTTGTGTTAACAGTTCGTGAGTTCATCAGCCACTGAACTTAGAGGTGGATGATTCATAGTTGGATTTCTAATAACAGTGACTGTGTGAAAATTAATGATGCAATAGGGCTGATACAAGATGGATTAGATTTGTAGAAAATGTTTGAGCTAGGTTTATATGACCAATAGCTTAGATGAGTTTCATTCTGTGCTGTACATCAATTATGCATTAATCTTTGGAAAGAAATTTATTAAGACATGTAAAATCAATATGATGCAAAGGTTTGGTGTTAGTTTAAATAGGGTTTTGTTCTTGTAATACTGCAGAATCTTGCGTAATCAAATGGTCAGCTTATAAACTATGTAACTCAGGTGACTGATAATATCATACCCTCTTGGGCCTCATGTTGTCTTAGGACTAAATTTTTGTTGCAGTCTGATCTTACTGTAATACATTTATTTCAAAGTTTGTCTAATTTGAAGGATTTCTACATTTTATAGCATTTTATTATATAAGGTGGGGCATATTATAAGACTCAGATGAAGTAAATGGTTTTACCTACTGGAAGCTAAAGCTCCACTAGAAATCTTGATAGACCCAAAATTTATGGTAGGCATTGGTAATGTGTTTTAGAGGAGATAATTTAAGTTAGATTCTGCTTTTGTTTTTTTTTTTAAAAATCACAATATTGTATTTTATTTTTTCTTTCAAATATCTATTTTGCCATTTTCAGGAGCACTTGATCTAGGAAGCCAGACAATAAGAAGAGTCACTGAGCTTATTGAAGAAATCGTGACTGTGTATTATATAATGACTGAATGGACAGAGTTTTGAGGATGAGCTCTGGTGAAAGGATGTTCTCTCAACAGTTTATAAACACTCTAATTATCTCTGTGATTGCAGTGCTTGTTGTAAAATGTGCATACTTGCAGTTTTTGTATGACAATCTCCTGGCGGATGCTGATGATCAGTTTCCAGAGAATGATAACCTAGCATCCAAGGAAGATAACTCATGCAGCAAAATAGGATTCTCTGATCTTGAGGAAGATGAGGCTTGCTTCCTGTATACCAGAAACATTCACAAACCAATCCTCTTTGAGTCATCAGGGTGGTGTTCAAAACTAAATGAAAGTGAAAAGACAGACAGATTTTGTCACTTTCAGAACTTGTGTTTCCTACCTTACGAAGATGATTTCATGTTTTTTTATGGGCCTAACTCTGTGACGGAGCAGATTCATTTAGGTGATCCTGATGTTATAGATTTATCTTCTGTTAAAAATCACAGTGCTTACAAACTTTCTTTGACATTCCTCCCTTATGAAGCATCAGGAAACTTTAACGTTCATTGGATAAATAGATCCAGCTTGATTTTTGACAGATTTAAACCAGACAATCTCATGCATGTGATGCATGATGATATTATTCCATTACATCACACCTTAAAATTGGTTACCATGGGAACAAGGTCTTCCAACCAGTCAGATCCATTTGATGTTAATATAATCTTATTTGATGGTTGGGATGAAGGTGATTTCATACAGTTATATAAAATATTTACTAAAAGCAAAATTATCTTCAAGGAAGATATGTATATTTATGGAGGAATGGTTTGTTTTGCTGATTTGTATGCGGGACTGATAAAAACTTCAACATGGTATCAATATGGTTTTAGGGAACCTCAGGGACCAATACCAAACCATTCAGCAACTGGATATCATATTCACTCTACAGTTAAATTTATATTGCAAAATTTGAATATTAAAAGCAGAGATGTAGAGGAATATATTGTAATTCTCCAAAGGAAAGATAACAGATTAATTTTAAATAAAAGGGAATTAGCTCTTGCAGTTGCCAAGAAAATGCAGCTGAAAGTGAATTCTGTTAGTCTGGAAGAGTATAGTTTAAAAGAAGTCATTGATATAATATATCATGCCAAAGTAATCATTGGAATGCATGGTTCTTTACTAAGTTTGGCTATGTTTTTAAAACCAGGATCAATTGTAATAGAGTTATTTCCCTTTGCTGTCAGTCCTAATAATTACACTCCATATAAAACGTTGGCAAACCTTCCTGGAATGCATATTGTCTACAGAGCATGGACCAGTCAAAAGAGGGAAAACTCTGTCTCACATCCTGATTGGTTACCAGAGTTGGGAGGGATCATTCATTTATCCGAGGAAAAGCAGACACAAATTATACAGCAAACAGAAGTCCCAATACACCTGTGTTGTGATGATCCCTCGTGGTTGTACCATATTTATCAGGACACAAAAGTGGAAATATCAGAAATATTATCAGTTCTTACAGAAGCTCTTGAAAAATCTAAACTACTGCAACTAAATAATTCATATCTTTTGAAAGAACTTCAGCCAAGTAAAATCAAGGCAGTAAAATGTAAATTTGATGCCGATTTATTGGCTTTGCATATATCTTGGCAGGTACCATGGAATATCAAATACCTGCGGTACAATGCAAACCCTTTGTATGAACTTCTCCTTCAAGAATCGTCCAGCACTCAAAAAATTTCAGCTGTAGTCACAGACAAGACATATATTGTATTAAAGGATGAATTGAAGCTTAACACGACTTACTTTATTTGGGTTAGATGTGTTCTGATTAAAGCAAATCCAGGTCCTTATAGTTATGTTGCAGTTTGTAATACTTCATTAAAATAGAATTTTACAAAATTGTGAAGTTTTATTTTTCATGCTTGAAATTGTTGAGTAAACTGGATGATGGTTACCATTGTACATTGTTACAGTACAGTCCATCTTGTGATTTACACTTGGACAAAAGCCTAATACTTTTTTGCATGAAACATTTGTGCTTTGGCCAAGAGAAAGGTTGTTTAGGCCAACCACTCAAACGTTGATAGTTATTTAATAATTTTGTTTTTCTTGTTTAAGTTTAGATGATGGGTCGATGTCAGTATCTTTTTATTCTTTTTATTTCCATATGTCTTTGTGCAGGTAAGAAAAATCCTTTTGCCCAAACATTAAATTCTGTGCAGCTCAAACTTAACACTCTTCTTGGTAATGATTTGGCATAAATGTGATGAAATCTATCCACCTGTTATTTCAATGCCCATCAACAAATTCATTGTGAACAGGTGTTTTGTTTTTTAAGTTAACACTGTTCAATCTGAAAAAATAGGGGCCCTGGGTGGCCAAGTGGTCTAAAGCATTAGCCTTTACTGATCACACTACCATCTCACCTTTGTCTGCATGGGTTCGAGTCTCGGGCTCTGCTAACGTGGGTATGTGAGAAAGATTGCCAGTAGCTTCCCATGGGTCATTGGTTTTTACCAGGATTTTCTTGGGCTCTTTCTCCACCGTTTATGCTGGTTGCTATGTATAATCTTGCACTGAAAATGGCGTTAAACCCCACAAAAAACAACAACAATCTGAAAAAAGATATACCATCTATACTTGCTTATAAGCCTGATAAAACAGCAAACAAAATAGACCCAGAGTTGCATAATTTGCCAGTAGATCTGGGACTATGCAGTTTGCTTGTAGTAATCGGTGGAAGAAACAGATCTTCATCTGCTGGCACATTATGCAGTGACAGATTAGGGTCTGTTTCTTTGCAGTCGTGCTTGACTTAAAAAGCAGATATATATGGTATATTTATATTTGGCATCTGTTTCCATCTTGAAATTTGCAAAAACTGCTTCAAAAAGTAATAACATTCCTACTCTAGTCACTTTCAGATTGGTTGATTATTACTCAAAATTAAATTTAAAAAATTTTAAGAAGTTTTCTGATGTTTATTTTGATCAAATTAATTGTATAGTTCTCAGCAGAGTTCATCTCAGCATCCTGGACACACATATGGAAAATATGGAAACCGCAGTTTTCTAAATCGATGCATCTCACATATGCACATTATGCTGTCACAGCATCTATATAAGAAAATCCTCTAGCCGATGAGTATGCTGTATCAATCTGTGAAGAATGTCTACTTAAGTATAGTATACAAATTTTTGTTATAATGAGGCCTTCTTTACAAGCTCATTTGTCTGTGACTGTCATCCACACCCATTCGGATTATTGCAGTCATTTACCTTGTCTACTAAAACTGCCCACGAATTCATTTTAATGACAGCACCCATGAAGTCCGGTACATTATTTAAACTGTCAATCACCTGGGACAAATGGAGCGGTGTTTTGCAAGGTCTCTAAGGTCATAGTTGATTTTCACAAGCGCTATAGGTGAGAACGAGGAGGTTTCTTATCTGTTTAATTGAAATGGATTTGCTGTTATCTCAAACATTTCGACAATGTTGAAGCCATTCATTTTGCTTTTTTGTTTTCTCAGAAAGATGTCAGTGAGATGATCTTCACAACACTAATTGTAGAAAGCAGATGAGACATATTTCCTTTTAGACCCCCCCCCCCACGTGAAAATGCCTCTGAATGCATTATGTTTCTATCAAGTCCTGTATATCTCATTCTACTTACTGTAATGTCGACTTGTATAATTTTAAGATTGATAAGAATTGACCATATGAAGACCGTTACGTACATCATATGTTATAAATTACATGATTCTGAAGATGCATGGGTGGGATCAGTCATCGTTTGATAAACGAACGGAAAGTATCCATGTTATTGAGTTTCTGTTTCTATCAGCTATTTGTGGTTACAGGAACGGACTTGAATGACGTTTTTTGAAGATGCGAGTTTGTGGGTGGTTGTTGTGTGGTTTAGATTTTTAACGTAGCTTTAACAATTTTTCAGTCATATCGCTACGATGTCTGCAGTGTGACAGTTTACAGTGATTTCTAGCACTGGGGCATCATGCCGCAGACATGTGGCATGATGTCCCACCCAGTCACATTATCCTGACACTAGGCCGACCAGTCCTAACACTAACCTCTTAATGCTGAGCGTCAAGCGAGGCAGCTGTTAGTACCATTTTTTTTAAGTCTTTGGTATGACTCGGCCGGGGTTCGAACCCGCGACCTCCCGCATCCGAGGCGGACGCTCTAACCACTAGGCCACCGGAGCGGTCCGAGTTTGTGGGTGGAACGAGTCATCCGTTGATAAATGTATGAGGCGCCGCAGCAGACAAAAGCTGGTCCAATCAGAACGGTGCCGTTGAAATTTTAATGACATATGTTCAGAATTCCAATTTCACGTGTTGTATCAAAAATGCTTGTTCTTAAAGTTCCATTTCCTGATCGAAATCTTAGATTGTATCTGTTGAATTAAACAGTAGTAGTTGAAAGTTATATTTTCTATGTCGAGCTTTTAGATTGTGTCGTTTGAATTACACGGCGGTGGTTGAAATTTCAATGTCATACGTCGAGAATTCCTAATTTACGTATTGGTTCAAAGAGTTAATGTTGAAAGTTCCATTTCACATGTTGAGTATTTATATTTCATCGGTTGAATTTCACAGCGCTGGTTGAAAATTCGATGTCCAATGTCGAGTTTTTAGATTGTATCTTCTCAATTCCACGGCGGTTGTTGAAATTTTAATGTCATATGTCGAGAGTTTCAATTTAACATGTTGAATCGTATTGATTGTGCTGAAAGTTCCATTTCGTATGTTGAATTTTAAGGTTGTATCTGTTGAATTACACAGCGGTGGTTGGACATTCTATTGTGCTTGTCAGAATTTTTATTTTTATATGGTGAAATGATGTGTTGGTGATAAAAGTAACATTACACAATATCCACTTTAACAATTCAAAAAAATATCGAGTATTAAGATAAATCATTCGTTTATTCAATTATGAGGCGCCATTACATTTCATGCTTTTACAGTTTGAAAGTTAACATTCACAGGTCGAGAATTACTATGAATTTCTTCGCTAGAAGTCGCTCTCGTGAACGGACCGCGTTATTTTTAAACAAGGAGGCTGCTTCTCGTTGCTGTGAAATTCAACAGATGAAACCTAAATACTCGCCATATGAAATGGAACTTTCATCACAAATAGTTGCATACAACGTGTGAATTAGGGATTCTGGACATATGATATTGAAATTTCAACCACCGCTGTGTAATTAAAAATATACACTGTAAAACGTCCACAAAGGAAATAGAACTTTAAACCACCACTGTATAATTTCACATATAAAATCTAAAATCTCTATCTAGAAAATGGACCTTTAAGGACATGCAATTTGATTCAACACGTGATATTAGATTTGTCGACATACGACATCGAAATTTCAACTGCAACTTTCTCACTGGACCAGCTTTTGTCCGCAACGGCGCCTCATATAAACGGACATAAATTTTCCATGCTTCTGAGCTGGCATTTGTGTCAGCTATTTGTGGTTAATTGACAAATGATGATGTTTTGATAATTAAAACGGTCCATGTTGTTGTTGTTCTTGCTGTGCGTTTAGAGCCAATTTTTTTTTTTTTTTTTTTTTGGCACGTGGCGGTTGGTTTGGTGGAGAAAAGACCTGGGAAGAAGAACCCACCCATTGAAGCTACTGGCAAGCTTTCTCACATACCCACATTGGCCAAGCCCGAGACTGAAACTTACGCAGACAGAGGTGAAATGGCTGTGATCAGTAAAGGCTAGTGCTTTGGACAACTTGGCGACTCGGGGCCCCTGAAAAGGGTTAATATATATAAACTTAAAACAAGTATTTGCAATCTGAGCGTGGTCATTATATAACTGCACGTGCAGAAACGCGTCTTTCTTTTCTTTTTAAACATGGTTGGTTGATATCAAGCATGTCAAGGTTCCGATATTATAACCCTATCTACACCTTGGCGTATCGAGCAGATATTACTTTGTTTCGGATCTGTGAATTTCACTGGATACTTTGGCAGCCACCGCATCCAATCAAAATTAAGTTCAAATTTGAACACTGTTCCTACATGATCGAGACCACAGGGGCTCGTATCGTTGCTTACAATTTACCTGTCATACATGTACTACACAATAACTACAAGGGAGGACACTTCTCTCATTTCTCGCGCGACCTAGTTAAGAATAAACGCTGATATTTCAAGCTACATTTCGCGTAGCATAATAAATTGGTACCGATGTTTAGTTCAGACATTCGACTTTGTTTGCGTATCCGAAGTTTGGCTTACTATCATACCTTTAAGGAATGCCAGACCATATTCCCACGCTACTGCTCGACATGGCCCAGATCGCGCAAGAACAACGCGCTGAATGGAATACTATCTTCTCATTGGTCAACTGAAAATAAGTTATAAATAAATGCAGGACGTCATTTTCTTTTAACCAATGAGAGGAGAGTATTCCATTCAGCGGGGTTTTACTTGCATATTAATCGGGCGCGACCAGGGCCATGCGGTGCGGTAGTGTGGAAAAATGGTCTGGCATTCCTTAAAGGTATGATATTAAGTCAAACTTTGGATAGGGATACACAGTCGAATGCCTGAGCTAAATATGGGTACCAAATTTATTAAGCTTTGCAAAGCTTAGCTTGAAATAACACCGTTTATTCTTAACTAGGTCGCGCAAGAAATTAGAGAAGTGAACTCCCTTGTAGTTGTTGTATAGTACATGTATGACAGGTAAATTGTAAGCAACGATACGAGCCCCTGTGATCGAGACAAGGGGAGGACAGAACTTTAATGGACTGATAAATAAGCAATTTTCCACTGTCGGTCCGTGATTGTACAAATACCTTTCACTCAAATTCACTTATAATGGCTTCCCTCTGGTAATTAGTAATACTTCCTATATTAAACTTACAAAGTATCCTTTTTAATTCAATTGCCTCCACCATTTCCGGCCGATGTACAATGCACCGCTGGTTGGTTAGTTGGCATTACATCCTAAAGGAGGCAACTCGTGAAATTCAATAGATGTCGCTAGGACAAAGCACTAAAATATCTGTTCGATCCGCCAAGGTGTAGATAGGATTGTCATATCGGAACCTTGGCTAGCGAGGATGATAGACCTCGTCATTTATCGGAAGAATAGCAAAATACATTTTATCTCCATACAATAAACCTCTGTGCATTTCATTACTAGCTGCTTTATGGTTTCAGTCTTTTACCTTTGTTAAAGTTTTTGTGTGAACACTGGTAAAATATTTGAAACAATAAATAGTGATATGGTTACTACGCAAAGAATCCAAGGCTGTCGTTATTTATTGCATCACTCATCACTATCAAGTTTATTTTTCAAAAAAACCCCCAAAAAACAAAAAAAAAAACAAAACATTTATCATATAACTAGCTATTCATGTGGTCAACCACAGACCGCAAAGTATTTTGTCGTCGACTGTACAAAATATCTTGCCATCAGAAACCGTGTCCCATAATATACCAATTGACATAACTTAGTTATTCATTGGTAACACATTGAAATCACTTTAGGTTCACTTTGCAATCACTTCAGGTAAACAATATTTTTTTTTTTAAAAGCAGACCACAAGTTCATAATAGCAAATAATACATCACTGTTGATATCCTCAAACTTATTTGATACGTCTCTTGTATGTATTGTGTTACTACATATATACTGCTTGAGCTGAGCAACCCCTTCCATCTTCAACACCTACATATTTTGACTTTTAGTATACCTCTTAATTATTGTATGTACAAGTTTCTTTGAAGATCTCAATCATTTGTATCAATGTACGACCACTTCGGTGGCCTAGTGGTTAGAGCGTCCGCCTCGGATCCGGGCGGGCGGTGTTTCGAACCCCGACCGAGTCATTCCAAACACTTATAAAATTGGTACTAACAGCTGCCTCACTAGTCGCTTAGCATGTAGAGGTTAGTGTTAGGACTGATTCGCCTGGTGTCAGGATAATGTGACTGGGTGGGACATGATGCTACATGTCTGCAGCATGATGCCCCAGTGCTAGACATCACTATAAACTGTCACACTGGAGACATCGTAGCGATATGACTGAAAAATTGTTACAGCTACATTACAAATCCAAATCACACACACACAAGGTACGGTTATCTGCCTATTTTCTTTCAATGTTCATGTCCGTCAGATTATCCAGGTAAATATTATTGGTCATGATAGAGTTTAAAATAGGCTTAATCCTGTTACACAGTCCACTACATAGACATGTCAGTTTCTTAGTACTCATGTTTTAGGCAAATAAGTATTGTTTAAACGAATTAAGACATAATTTTTGTCATTTTCTTAGCTTACTATTCTCTCTCTGTCACACACACACACACACACACACACACACACACACACACATACACCTCTTTGTTTTTATTGCTATAACTGTAATTAGGGTGATTATTATTAACTCAATATCGTACTGAAAGAAAACTTGTTACCACGTATCTGACCCCTTTCTAGGAGAAATAATAAAATACCGTGTTCTACGTACATAAAAAGTAATACATAGGTAAATTTCAAGCTTGTGATGATAAAAACCCATTTTGATGGTGACTTTCCATCACCAGCGTCAAATCAGGTCACGTGTTGGCTGGGGGTTCCAAAATTTCGAAAGGGCCTTGACTTTCATTGAAAGGGCACCAAAGCAAACGTATGTGAGTCTATTTACTCAAAGTGTGCATAACACACAATAAACGTGCGCAAAGGATGGTCAAAGTTCAGGTAACAATTGACTGCATTGGTGTGTGTGTACGTTTTTTATTTGTTTTGTTTTGTTTTGTTTTTAGCCGGGAAGGGGATCGGGACGCCCCTTTCCCCCTCCAGTCCAGCCCTGATCACATTGGGTGACTTGCCTTACCAGTATGGGTCAGCTGAACTGGAAGATAGTGAGCAATTTGTCCATGTAAATGTACCGCCGCCTTCCACCTCTACCGTTCATGGTGTCGAGTCTATATTGAAACAAGAGTCCCTTAAAGACAGATGTTCTACTGTCCGAATAGAATTTCCGAGAATTTAAGTTAAATTCTTCTTTTTAACTGCTGAATGTTGAAGCCATCTCTGATATTATTGAGCGATGACACTGTTATCGAATTGGCTACTGTGAGAGCCATACTGGATACAAGAGTGGCACCATCTTCGTCGATATGGCCATCAGAAAAGGAGTTGTAATGATAACTAGATTTTCAAGAGGGCTGCCATGCCAGGCATATTGGATGCAAGATCGGCACCTTTTTCATTTAGGACCAACTAGACATCATAAGAAGTGTTTTGGTGAAAACCCCTATATCGATATGGCCATCAAGGAGAACTAGCAGTAACAAGACTTTCAAGATGCTTGATATTATTGGAGATCTGATCGGCACAGTTTGTAGTTGCGACCAACTAAATATCGTGCAAGTTTTTTGGTGAAAGTTCCATGTTGATATGACCCTTTTAGGAGGAGTAGAGAAAATATTTGCATGATGGCTGCTGTGGTGGGCATAGGAAGAGTGATAAGATAAGAAGTATTTTTGTGTAAACCTAATGTCGATTAAACCATCCATCTAGGAGTAGCAATAACACGATTTTCAAGATGGCCGAAGTGGTGGCCATCAGATCGGCGCCAATTTCATTTAGGACCAACAAAACACCAAACGTCTCCATGTCAAAACCGCATGTCAATATGACTTTATGTCTGCCATGATGGTTATATTGGACGTCAGGTCGGCCTCTTTTCATCTTGGACAAACTTGAGCTCATAAAAAGTTGGGGGCTGGGTTGTTGTTTTGAAAACCCCTTTTTGATAAGATGATCCGTTCAGGAGAAATAGCGATAATTGTTATTGATATTTAAAATATAGCCACTGTGACAATTTCGTATAGGTCCAACTTGACCTTGGAATGAATGTCTGTGTGAAGTCTCATGGCAATCGTTCTGGTAGTTTAGGAAGAGTATCGATAATTTTGTGAAACTTTATGATAACAGACAGGCAAAAGGTTATCCCACAAACTCTTCAGGTCGATGACCAGTAGGGTGGTTGTTTTGGGTTTAACGCCAGTTCTCATCATATGAGAGGCTATACATGGCGGCCAGTATAACTGGTGGAGGAAGAACCCGGAAAAAACTATGTAAAAACCACGAACCCAAGGGAAGCTGCTGGCAAGCTATCTCACATACCCACCCTCGCCGAGCCTGAGACTCGAAACCACGCATATAGGCGTGATGTCGTTGATCTGTAAAGTCGAGCGCCTTAGACCACTCGGCCACTCACCCCCTCAAGTAGAGTTTTAAAAAATCAAATAATTCTTGTGAACATAGGGGAAAATTGTTGGTCAACATGTACATCTGATGATGATGAGCATCATATGTGCTCAGATTTCAGAACGAGACTCTAAAATCTGCAAGTGCAGCTGCATTCATCAAACTTGCATATACTGCATCCAACTGGAAGTAAAAAAAGGGCAATAGCTCTTACTAAATTAACATGACAATAGTATGTACCAAGTGTCACAGCGAAAAAAATCACTCCAAGACAAGTTGCATTTACAAGATTTCGTTTTTACAATACATGAAACTGAAGGACAGACAGACAAACTTTAGTTTAAAAAAGTTTGTGAGAAAAATAAAAATTGATTTGTCGATATGGACATCTTCAAATGAAGACTATAAGGCACTGAACCAGTTAACTTTTTGGGGAAGGGATGGCTGGGATTTTCTTTCCAGCTGAACTTTTGGGTGTTTTGTTACCTCAAAATATTTTTTTCAACATATTTAAAGTCTAAATGCGCATCTTCAGGTGATAACTACCAAGTTTCATTGTCACTGCAATCTATCACGAACTACAGGACTAGTTACACTAGGAAGATTGTGTCTTACACTGATGAAAGACAAACTAGCCAATGAATCAATAAGAGTGTGTCTTACACTGATGAAAGATAAAATAGCCAGTGAATCAATAAGACTGTATCTTACTCGGTGCAAGGCAAAATAGACAATGACAATAGGATTTGTCTTACACTGATGCAAGACAAAATAGACAATGAATTAATAAGACTGTGTCTTACACTGATGGAAGACAAAATAGACAATGAATTATTAAGACTGTGTCTTACACTGATGCAAGACAAAATAGCCAATGACTCAATAAGATTGTGTCTTAGCCTGATGCCGGGGTGGGCAACCCTGTCGCCAGTCACCACAAGTGGAGAACTGGCCATGAACGTTTGGCTCAATTTTTGCATGGTGTGGCGAATTTCATTTCTCATTCGACACGCCTGTGGCTACGTTGAAAAATAGGTTGCCCACCTAGGCTCTGATGCAAGACAAAATAGGCAATGATTCAATATGATTGTGTCTTACACTGATACAAGGCAAAATCTGTAATGACTCAATAGTATCATGTCTTACACTGATGAAAGACAAAATTAGCAATGACTCAATAAGATTGTGTCTTACATGATGAAAGACAAAATAGGCAATGATTCAATATGATTGTGTCTTACCTGATGAAAGTCAAAATAGGCAATGACTCAATAAGACTGTCTTACACTGATGAAAGACAAAATAGACAATGACTCAATATGATTGTGTCTGATGCAAGACAGAATAGGCAATGACTTTAAGATAAACCGCAAGAGGAAAGTGCTTTGTGCATATGTGCATCTTCACGAGATGACAACAGTTTCATGTCAAACCATCAAAAATGATGGGACTAAAGTTGTGCTAACAAGGTTGTGTGCCGGATGGACAGACGAATGACCATTATGATTAGTATACGCCCTCACCTCTGCAGAGGAGGACGGATAATGACGGTAACACTAAACGGTTTGCTTAATTGGCCATGGGGTAAATTTTTCATAGAAGAATATTCATCTTTTATCTCCATGCTTCTCCTTCATTATATAGTGGTTTCCAGAATGACCGCTTTCACATTGTGTGCATTTGGGGACGATTGTACAATAGAAACACATTTGTGTTAGCCTGGTTCAAGATTAGGTATTTGCCAACAGTATACCCATTTTCTTGTAGCTGTGTTTTCTGTTTGTTTTGTTTTTATCAAACTTTTCATCGTAGATGATTTTGTGTGAAATCGTTCCATTCATGCTCCATTTTCCTATTTGTTAAAAAAAATATATAGATCGCATGCTATATCTTTGATCTTGTTTAGTATATGTTCTTCATGTGGTTGAAAATCGAGTTTTGGGGAGTGCTGGGGGTTGAGAGTTGGGGTTGGTGTGACCATAAAGAGGATACTCATAAAAGGATGAGTTTTGTCATACACACTA
The DNA here is from genome assembly GCA_016617855.1 of Megalonaias nervosa. Taxonomy (NCBI): domain Eukaryota; kingdom Metazoa; phylum Mollusca; class Bivalvia; order Unionida; family Unionidae; genus Megalonaias; species Megalonaias nervosa. Next base: position 11,911 of record JAECUM010056496.1, on the reverse strand, counting down.
ATTTTTTTCTTTCTAACGTGTTTGAAAATGTACATAATGTAAATGTTAATTGCTCTTTATTTTGATAGTACTTATTTTACAAACACGAGAAGGCACATACTTGATTAAGCTTTAAGAGCGACTGCTTCCTTTCCATAACACATGCTAATATAGTCAAATGAGCACTACGTAAAGACTCTATTCTTTCAAATTTGGTCCAAAACACATGTGCGTGCTTATTAAATCATGTTCAGTCAGTCATTACATCAAATACAACAATTTCACAAAAAATTAATTTTAACAGCTGCCTCGGTTGGCGCTCAGCATTAAAAGGTTAGTGCTAAGACTGGTCGGCCTGGTGTCAAGATAATGTGACTGGGTGGGACATCATGCTACATGTCTGCGGCATGATTCCCCAGTGCTAGACATCACTATAAACTTCCACATTGCACATATCGTTGCGATATGACTAAAAAATTGTTAAAGCTACGTTAAAAATCCAAATCACACACACACACACTTTTAGAACATAAAAAGGATGACTCAGTCTCCTATCTGGGAGACTTAGAGTTCTGCAGTTTTTCAGGGAGACTCCCTAAAACTCTGAGACCTATCACATGTATGTCTGAGGAATTACTTTGCATGCAAAAGCTAAACCGAGTCCGCGAAATGGAGATCTTATTAGTATTTATAAAAGTAAACTTCTTTTAGAGAGGCAAATCCTGAAAGATTACCACTAGAAAGAGCACCTGTCACTGTTATGTGCTGTTATGGCAGAACACATGCCACTGATAGTTTGTTATAGATGGAGGCTAATTAGTTTTCTGTTCATTACGTCACGAAATTGACCCATATGGAATTTGTTATTCACAACTTTTTTTCAACTATCTGACCTAACATTGTCAATAAATTACTATGATGGCTACTCTAGTTTAGTGACCAACCGGTTTTATACCTTGACCTGTCAAAACAAAAGTGCATCTCAGTCAGTGAAGCGTGAAGTTTTAGTCACAACGACTGGTTTTCTGATACGTTGATATTTTTGTCAAAGAGATGTAACACTTCGCAAAGTTGCATGCGTGGCTCTACCTTTATAAGGTATAACTTGTTAAAGTATATGAGAAAGTAATTTAAATGCAAAAATAAAAAAATAATTAAACAGTTGGTGTAGCACGAGTAATAGATTGAAATTAGCTACTCATGAAACACTGGTGGAAAGAATAACATGAACAAAAACTTTATTACAACGAATATATGTAATTTCAAATGCAGTATGAATAAACAAAGAGCCGCAACAAAACTCTTTTAATGAACTAGAAAATCTCTTCTTTATGCGTATATACATAAGAAAAATGGAATTCCGTTACTCTTATAATAATGATAATTAAAATCTTTCTTACAGATATATTGCAGATAAAGATAATTTTACTTTAGTTACTTCCCCTGCATTCCCGGTAGCATTTTCCGCCGTTGTCAACCACAAAAAATTATTACATGAATATATTGATTCAAGCTGCAAACCCTTTGTACATATTCACTTGGCACATTTTCAGGAGTCGGAGTTTCGCAATTTTTAAGTAATTGCGTGATATTTTTTTCGTAGACAATATCTATAATATGTACAAAAAACTTTAAATGCAAAGCAGGTGAAACAAAAACTTTAAGAACAACTTCAGCTTTTCTTTTTATTTAATATTGACTCAATATTTTCATACAAATCTGAGCATGCAATCTACATTCTCGATGTAAGTGATTAGCATCAATACAAGTATAAAATAAGAAGTGAATAGAAGCAAAACAAAAAGAAGACATTAACCTTGTATTCACGTTATTATTGTTACCCTTCCCATGTTTTCGATCCCAACCAGGTTCCTGCCCGCGGTTTAGATAGAAGTGATTCTTTTGCTTGAAATAAATGACCATTGCGGTGATCGGATTCCAACCTTTAAATTAGAGTCTGTTATAAACAATTTCGTTACACTTAAATTCTCATATCATACGTACCAGACACCACAAGCCTAATAATTAAAAGAAATATAAATAATAACAATATTTCGTTTTTAGTGTATATATATATATATATATATATATATATATATATAGAGAGAGAGAGAGAGAGAGAGAGAGAGAGAGAGAGAGAGAGAGAAATTTAAACTGTTTTGAAATCTTTAAAAATCACATAATATTACGTACAATACAGATTATATTAGTATTTGTTTGAAACGAGTGACTAATGGATATATTTCATCAAGTTAGTGGAAAATGCTGTTTTTTCCCGAATATCGAAGCCACGAGTCAAAATACTTAGGTTTATCACCCACGAGATGAATTATATCCTTTATTCACTCTTAGCAAGCAAATTTTCTTTCCATTTTATGCTGAAACGTATTGACTAGCAATATGTATAACAAGTGAAGTAGCAGATTTCTTAATAGATCCACGCGATGTTCTGTTGTGTTTTGTGAATATTCGCACAGAAAATGTAAACAGTAACATAATTCTCCTTCCCAATTGAAAGTAAAATAGGCACATTCAGAAAAAAAAAAATGTATTTGCACCTTGCTGGATTTGAACACGATTTCATCTTCAGCGGGAAGCGCACATTTTAGATCTCTAATACGTCAACGTCTAAGAGTAACTTCAAATTTCTTTTTCATAACGTTATAAGTATCTATCGACGGGCGGTGAGGAAATGTATAACTTAACTCTGATGAATTCACGGCCAAGCATAAAATAAAAGGTTCGATTTTGCCCCCTGGTTATTTTGTATAAATATTAGTTCATACACTCTGTACGTTAATGCATAAGAATATTCCAGTATAAAACAAATCTATATTGATGCTACCAGTTACATCCGACACACGTATAAAGTAGTTTTAGGGGTCTTTCTCTTCCAAGCTGATGAGAGAGAGAGAGAGAGAGAGAGAGAGAGTTTGCTGTCATTGTTGATTACTTTAGGGAAGTTCGGGTGAAGTTCAGTTGGTTAACAAACACATCGATACATCGTGGCAGACAACCAATGTACGCAAGGTTGTTTTGTTGAGAAATATGCCTAATGAAAAGAAAGCAAAATATCTTGTTGTTATCAGCACAATGAATCTGAATTGGTCAATGATCTATCTTCCCTCGTTTCATTTCAAAGTTGCTGACAGAGTTGGCAGTGCAAATGCAACTTTACTGAATTGCAATCGAAAGAACACCAACGGATATAGGAAAATTATTTGTTACAAGTCTATGCCCTAAAAATAAGAAACAGAAAAGAGTGAAGACAACAAGCTTTGTAAATTTAACAAATAATTTATTTCCCTAGAATGCAATGTGAAAAATGAGAAAAAAAAAGAACTTACGGTTTTATGAATTAAATCCAATGTCAAATCAGTAAATAATGTTACATTGCAATAGCATGTAATGGAATTAAAAAAAATTAAAACTAACAAACAAACAATTAAATTAAATATACATAACATTTATCTGCTGGAAATAGGAATTTAAGTGTAACCTGATAGTATTTTTGAATGCTTATTGTAAGTGTTGTTATTATTATTATTATTATTATTATTATTATTATCGGCTTAATAATAATAATTATATCTAATGAAAATGAAGTAAGAATAGTGTTTTGCTTAAAATAAATATTTTATATGCTGCACTGAGAACCAAAGCAGATGAACTGAAGGAAATGTTTAAAAAGATTGTGAATTAAACTTCAGTCTTTCGTTTCTCTCAACAGATCGAACTGTGCAAGCTGTAATACATTTTTCAGTGATTTTCAGAAAGTATTCCTCTCTGATGCTTTATCAACATCATTTGGTTACTTGTTTTATTGTGTACTTATTTCTCTCTTTTCATATCTGAGTGTAATACATACATGTTTGCACTGTAAAAATTGTCATATTTTGTTTCCATGTGTTCATTTATGTTCTATCAACACGCGTCCTGTATGTAGTGAATAATAATAATAATAATAATAATTTATCTCATCAGCCACTAGCGTCATGACCTTAGAATAACGACGTGACCTTCTATTCACCTTTTATTCAAACATCAACCAACATTACAAGCTCACGTGTCTCTTGCAGTCAAATATATTGACAGCATTGAAATTGAACACAATAGGTCTAGAATATTGGTCTAAAAATAGGGAATTCATTATCCATTCAATGCCCTCACTCATGTACAAAACAGTTTATAAAATGAATGTTCAGCAAAGACAAAAATCAGATGTAGTAAGTTGCGTTTATCAACGAAACGAGCTCTAGTTCTGAAGCAGCGTCATGGTGATCTGGAACACGTTCTTGCTGTTTGGTTCCGTAGTTATTACAGTAACCAGCGTGATCATGATGGGCGGAATTACATCGGATCCAGGAGTTTCAGATGCCTACAAAAAAGCACATTTAGATGTGAAACAATTGGCTAAAAACTATATAAAGCTATTGGAAACAGAACTACAAATTAGGTACCTGGAGCAATCTTTATACTGAAACGAGTCAGCATTCTGAAAATAGTAGGCAGAGAATGAAGTAAACGGGTTTTAGTCGGTTCCGATGCGTGGTTTCTAGATGCCACGCAGACATGTACCTTATTATATATTTATTGCAGGAGTCATGTATAAAAAGGGTCTTAACCCGCTGGCTTGAATTCATATAAACTATTTTAAAGTTTTGACCCATTTCGTTCCAAGTTAATCTTATTTTAATTCATTTTTACGTATTAAGCTTGTGTTAGGTGCCTGTATAGAAGCGGTCGTGTATTAAGAGAGTAAAATCCGATGCCTTCACCCTGTATATAATACTTTAATAATCTTTACCCTTTTCAGTGTCTCTATTGTGTCCAGTTCCTGCAAGAAAGAGGTCGTACTCAAGCAACTTAATGTCATGAACAGCACACTGGTAGCTTTTTATGTCGCAATAAAAGGTAATTTTTTGTCAGTTGATTTCTCTCTTCTCCTCAAAATCATTACTATTGATGCTACTATTACAACAACAACAACAACAACAACAACTGCTACTACTACTACTACTACTACTACTACTCCTACAAATACTATTGATACTACTAATGTTACTGCTAGTGGGACAACAATAACAATATTAATACAACAACTACTATTAATATTGTTGTTGTTATTATTATTAATTATTATTATTATTATTATTATTATTATTATTATTATTATTATTTCTTGTAATGTTTCACCTTGAACTTTGTAGTTAAGGTTAAGATCCGCTTTAAAAGAAATTAATATATCTATAATCATATGGTTATAAAGGACAGGGCATGACAAAACTTACTTTCTTCCTTTTCTTATTTCTAAACTATTATTATTATTATTATAATTATTATTATTATTATTATTATTATTATTATTATTATTATTATTATTAGTAGTAGTAGTAGTAGTAGTAGTAGTAGTAGTAGTAGTAGTAGCAGTAGTGGTAGTAATGGTAGTAGTAGTAGTATTTGATCTTTAGTACACACCTTTGGCTTTCGTCCCCAAAATTCTATCTCTTGACCATTGTGACAAACAAGGGGTATTTGAAAAGTTCTGAATATTTTTTTTTTATTTGTTTCTTTTGCCCTGTCAATAAATTTAATACCGATTTATAGACAAAATATCGTTCTATACAATGCTATGAGACTTCACGTGCAGCAGACTGGACAGCTGCATATATATGCATGCGGCGTGACATAGGTAAATGACAGTGACGTAAAGTAGTCGTAAAAGAAGAATAAAGTTGCTACTGAGCAAGGTGCGTCCTGTAAAATCCACTTGCTTTTAAAGTACTCTCTGACAAATACCAAGACCGACTTTTATACAGTTTATGGACTTAATTCTCTGTTATATCCTAGAATTTTGAGGTGGCTTCACCGTTTTAAAAATGGCCATGAATTCATGAAAGAATACCCACGTTTGGAAAACTGTTGTCTGCGATTGGTGAGTGGGAAGTGGGTGTTGTGAATGGGGAAAATAGGAGAAGATGCTCGACAGACATTGGCAAATATTTATATTATTAATGGCATTAATTAGACAGCTTATTTTATTATATTGAAGAATCGTTTTGAAGCTCAGAATGGTTTGTGTAAGACGGGTCCCGCATTTGTTGACGACATAACAGACTCGTGTTGAAATCGCCAAAAAAAGCTACTCGATAAATATGAAAAGTGACCACAGACGTTTGAGACTGTTACAGGTGATGAAAATGGATTTACTTTTTTTGAACCCTACTTTAGAGAAAATAATATAGTTCGGATCGGAGAAAACTAGCAAAGACCACAAATCGTTTGAGGTATTTAGACTGTCAAGACGGTTTTATACGCATTATTGTTCGATGCAAAAGTTCGGATGGTCCAGGTACCTGTGCTAGCCTTTGCTAGTGTAACTGGACATTTTTATGCCTCGAAAGTGTTGCCAAAAACGTGGAACACATCCGAATCACTCATACCCGATACTTAAGTATACATCTACGTCATGCTAAGGCACTGGCACATAAATCCACCGTCGTCAAAGATTTCTTGAAGGAGTATGGCATCCAAACTTCACCACATCATCCATACAGCCCTGGTTTAGCTCCAAGTGATTTTTGGAGGAACCCAGTTATCAAAGATTTCCTGAGGGGCAGACGATTTGAGAGCCGCCATGCGGTTGGAAGTTGTGGTTACCATATTTGAACTTTCAAAAAATAAGATGACACTATGGAGAGTGATGGTATCTGTGTAGAGATTTAAGGACCGAAACTCAGGACATGTCCAGGAAAAGAGGACGAACGGTAACCTATTAGAAGTAGTCTTCCTGTGCATGAACAACATATAAAAAACCGGAATACAACAGGTGGTTTTCTGTGTGTGTGTGTGTGTGTGTGTGTGTGTGTGTGTTGGATTTTTAACGTAGCTTTAACAATTTTTCAGTCATATCTCTACGTTTTTGCAGTGTGACAGTTCATAATGATGTCTAATACTGGGGCATCATGCTGCAGACATGTAGCATCATGTCCCACCTGGTCACATTATCCTGACACCAGGCCGGCCAGTCCTAACATTAACCTCTTAATGCTAAGCGCCTAGTGAGGCAGCTGTTAGTACCATTTTTATAAGTGTTTGGTACGACTCGGCAGGGGTTCGAAACCGCGACCTCCCGCATCGGAGGCGGACGTTCTAACCAGTATGCCATCGAAGCGGTCGAAAAATGTTGTAATAATTGGATAATCTGATTGACAAAATGTGTAGGGATGGACGGAGGTGGGTGGGTGGTACTTGGAGAGGATGCACTAATGTACTTTCATTTCACTAATAAAGAACATTATTGTACAGCGCACAAATATTCAGTACTTTTAAATACCCTCGTACTCAGCAAGTGAAATTATTTGCTTTCAGATATGTTCCCCTATGTGGAAAAGAATTAAAAATAAACTGTAATCCATATTTGAGGCAAATTCCTTCCATGTAAAATCTACGGCATATTTTGTCTGATTTACTCAATTATACGTTTTCATGTTTGTATATACCTTCCATTTGTTTACATTGTATTTTGTCTTTTTTGCGTTTTATGTTTCCTTCTTTTTTCTGTTCAAAGGGTTTTCTTTCTTTCTTTTCAGACCTACGCTATGATTGCACGAGTTCACCGCCGTCTGTTGAACATGCCAGTGTTGTTGTTACGAAGGCCAATAAAACACAACAGGTCGCGACGTACACATGCGACACAGGCTACACGTACGGTGGGGGCGAGAAAAAGGTCTGGTGTGACCACAACTATGGCGTATGGGGTCAGTCAACCTTACAGTGTGTAGGCAAGTATTCCGTATTAGTTACCAACCAAATCGACGGTCGTCAAGCCAGATAACAGAATAGGTGTGAAAATTACTTTTTATCCCCTTTGAAAACATGGTCTGATATTTAACAGCTGTTTGGTCCGCTTTTCAACATTGACTTTGATTTGGACATATTTTAAACGGGGTCGAAATTCAATCTTCCTCCGGCATGCCCGCCTGTATATCTATCGAGATCGTTTGCTGAGATTTGTTTTGTTTGATACTGGGACAACATGTGTCTGTGATTTACAAGTTATAAGTCATATTCAATGTTTCCTAACAACATCTGCAGGAGAAATTAAATGGTTCCTATCCTAAACTTGAGTTCCATCTCTCCTCTTCTTATGTCACTGTTACCAAGGAAACTGAATTATTTCAAGCATTATGTTAGAATCGTTGAATTTTACATTTTCCTTTATTTTAATCAGTTTCATTCCCCCCCCCAACGATTTCGATCTTCTGGCGACGTTGTTATCCCCTTTATGACATTTGATATCACGTGAGAGATGGCCAGAGTCCGTGAAACTAGTATGTACATATTTTGCATTATTATCTCTGCCATTGACTACTTTTAAGGGTGAAGAAAACCAAACAAGAAGTTCAGAAGATGATTTAAAATTTAATTTTTATCATCATTTAATAAGTTGATTATCCAAAGTAGATGAATAACATCAAGTTAATGTAAATGTTACGAAAATATCTTTTATGGAGATTTTTACATGGGTTAAATAAAGGGTCGAGTGCATTTCATACACACCCTTATACTTGCATTTACCGACTGATATAGGGCATCAAACGGAACATAAGCGCGGCCGACCATCTTAAGCTTAAATATCGTGATAATGATTGCATGCGATGGATTCAAACAATTTTTAAACATTTATTTAAATGATATTAGGAATTAATGTTTATGCATTGCCCATCGTTACTGAGCTCGCCTTAGCGTCGGTGTGCCTGTCTGCACTTCTGAACGTCTGTAGACTGTCCGTTCATCTACACTATAAATCAGTGGCCCCCAACCTATTTGCTGCAACCCTAACTTGGTCGCAAACAGTACCTCGCGACCCTCGGGGCACTTTTTTTAAACATTAATAAAGCCAAAAACATTTGTTTTGATAATCATTCGCGGCATTACTGAACCCCTTCCCCCCCCCCCCCGCGAGCCTGATTTGGATCGCGACCTTATTATGGGAATCACTACATTGGATCAAGTTCTCTCTTTTTTTTCTTCAAGTTATCCTTTGTTTTTAGCAACTGTTGTACTCTCCAGGAAAACTATTTGATATAATAATGGAACTTCGTACCGCTACTGACACAAATTGATCTTTCATTATGATTCGTCAATCGATTCTATCTTGGAAATAATAACTATGATATACAACTTGATAAGTCGTAACTTCAGATATTTTGTCACAAGATATACTTGCAACACTATGTCACTATGTTTGATAATTATAACACGACATCTTTTGACAGTCTTTTATTAGTAGCGTATTTTTTTTTTTTTTTTTTTTCCTTTTGTAAATACTGGAAACTGCGAAACATGATGTCATCTTATCATTATTACGCCACCTCATTTCATCGGCAAGTTAAATCACTTTTCCAGATTTTTTTTTTTTTTTGGGGGTCTCCTTTATGGCGCTACAACTACAACCTTTTTTTTTTTTTTTTTTTGTTCTATTAAACCTATAGTTTTGTAGAGATCTTGTCGAGCCACGCGAGAGAAGATTGGTTGAACGAGACTGCAGAATTCGACCTACCACAGTGAAACTCGACAATATTAGATACACGAATGGTCATACAATTTTGTTTTAAGTAATATTTTATTGCAAGAAAAGAATAAGATATAAAATACAAAACTAATAAAATTTTCGTTGGGGAGTAATATATATATATATATATATATATATATATATATATATATATATATATATATATATATATATATATATATATATATATATATATATATATATATATATATATATATATTGTGTTGGACTAAAGCAAGTCTGAAGTAGATACAGTACAAAATTGCAAGTATATCATTGATAACAAAAATTCTTTTAGAATATGAATTTTGTCCTTTTTATTTAATTAAACTGAACCTCCTCAATTGAATTGGTGAACGGATGAAAATAATTTTTTTGGTGTGGTTTTCGCTCAAGACAGTAGGGAACTACCTTCTAATAATAGTGCAAAATACTATATCAATATTATACAATATTATAATATGATCTACTGCAGTAATGATACTATTTTTATTACTGTATGCTTATTACAAAAAAGACGATAATGAGTTAAGTCTCAAGCTGACCACATTATTCGTCTTTAGGATTAGTGTACAGATCATAATTAAGTGAGCTACATTTCATTCTAAGTCTGCCAAGCAGGGTGCTAGTTTGGCGAGTGTAATGTTCTAATTATGTAATGTTTTAATCTTTTGAGAGAATGTTACGATTTTATATGGTCGTGGAGAAGGTTCCACTCTCACACACCTGTCGGTATAAAATCATGTTGATACAAATATGAACAACAAATGGCTTGAAAATCCGTGTTCTTTCTTAGATGGAGATTAGTTACTTTGATTACATTATTAAAAACGAAGACACAGATATAAAATGGGCAATATTGTGAATAATTCCAAAGCAAATTATCATTTTGTACGTATAGTGTCTTCCAGCTAGAATTTCCTGTCAAGTTTCCTTCTGGTGTGTTTTAATTTACCGAAGCAGATTTAATAACACCTGGATACTATCCGCCGCAATATGTATTGTATCTATTTCCTACAATTTGCAGCAAGTAAACGGTGCTAAACGGAGTCGGCATATTGAATGTCAATCATATAGCCATTTCCATATATGAGAAAGAATAGTGGATGGGGAACACATTAATATAATGGAGGTCAATTGAATGACCTTCAGTTAGTGCATTTTGAGAAAGACTTTTCAGATAAAATAAAACCATTTCAACAGCAATCCATATACACAAATTATATATATATATATATATATATATATATATATATATATGTGTGTGTGTGTGTGTGTGTGTGTGTGTGTGTGTGTGTGTGTGTGTGAAAGGGGACCCGATATTTATACGGCTCAGGAACACATGCTTGAGGTATATCCAGACTTTTGAAAATATCAAAAACATTGACAGGAGAATTACTTTTTGTTATTTTGTGCATACAACATTTTTAGGACACAATAGGCTATACATGGCTGCAAGTATCTTTGCTGGAGGAAGAACCCGGGAAAGCCCCGGTAAGAACCACCAACCCTCCGGAAGCTGCTGGCAAGTTTCTTTACATACCCACATTGGCTGAACCTGAAACTCGAACCCACGCGCACAGAGGTGAGATGGTAGTGGTCGGAGAAGGCGAGGGCTTTAAACCACTGGTCCACCCAGAGTCCCCGGGAAATATTGTTTAAACATGTTTATCGTCATAATAGGATACAATGCGATTGAGCACAAGTTCTAACAACTTAAATTAGCCCTCTACATGGTAAAAGTATTACAACATATTCAACATGACAACATAATGATATTGAACAATGATTGGAGAGAGAGAGAGAGAGAGAGAGAGAGAGAGAGAGAGAGAGAGAGAGAGAGAGAGAGAGAGAGAGAGAGAGAGAGAGAGAGAGAGAGAGAAGATGGGGCAGGCATAGTGACAGTATTCACGACGTGAGTAATCCGAGCATCCATCCTAGGCTACACTGGCATATTCAAAGATAGGCCTGATATAAGTTATATACATTTTTGATAAAATTTGTCTGCTAAGTTTGTATTTTAGCTTATGCAGATTGGCAATACGAGATGATGTTTTTAAAATGCTATCAATGTGACAAATCCATTTGGTATTTGATGAAGGTAATAATCCTAGATGGCGATGAGATCCACATATTTAAGTTCAATATCATCAAAATCAATTTTAGGATTATTTGTTACGTTTTTGTTCGTGAAAACATCGCCACTGTTTGTTTGTTTTTTTTTTCTGGATTAAACTTTAAGAGCCATTGCTTGGACCAGTTATGTAGTTTTATCAGATGATTATTCGGCACAATAATGCAGAGATGAGTCATCTGCAAAAAGACGAATGAGAGAGCTCATACCATCGGCAATAT
>JAECUM010056495.1:0-18063 GCA_016617855.1 Megalonaias nervosa | reverse complement strand
AGAGAGAGAGAGAGAGAGAGAGAGAGAGAGCGACCTTCTTGGCACAAATATCCACTGTTGCTCCAACATCTTTTCTCCTTGCAGGTGTTGGGACACGGAGGGCCTTGAAGATAACATGTTAATAATAGTGAATAATAAAGCAGGCATTCTGACCCGGAGGTCCTTGGATATAACATGTTAATTATTTAGGCATTAGGAAGGCCTTGAAGATAATAAGATAATATAATATTAATAATAGTGAATAATAAAGCAGGCATTCTGACACGGAGGTCCTTGGATATAATATGTTAATAATGTAGGCTTTATGATACGGAGGTCCCTGAAGCTAACATGTTAATTTGGAGGCATTAGGAAGGCCTTGAAGATAACATGTTAATAATGGTTGCATTAAGACAATGAAATCATTGAAGATAATAATTTACTAATGTAGGCATTGGGACACCGAGGGCGTTTAAGATACCATGTTAATATTGCGGGCATGGGGGTGGGGAGGTGGGTCTTTGAAGATAACATATTAATAATAATGCAGGGAATTTGACACGAAGGTGTTAAATATAACATGTTAATTAATAATGCAGGCATTTTGACACGGAGGTATTACAGATAACATGTTAATAATAATGCAGGCATTTTTACGCGGAGGGCCTTCAAGACAACATATCAATAATGGTTGCGTTAAGACAGGGAAAGCATGAAAGATAAGATGTTAACAATGCTGGCATTAGGACACCGAGGAATATGACGATACTATGCTGATAAAACGTTGAACCCGTTTATAAACGACACTAAAGGGAACATAAAACTTCGACACTGATCCGTCAAACTGATTGTTTCACATCAGATTGTTTCATCTGTCTGTCTGTGTCTGGCTATGACTACTAGTATTTACGAATTTGCTTTATCTATATATATATAAACACCAACGTTTGTCATTCTTTGTGTCCAGGCTGCCAAACAAGAGCTCGCGAGGTCAAAACTAGCGGCGGCATCCCAAATGTTTTTATATACTTTTTTGTATTTTTATGTTCAAACTTTCTTTTAAAACTCGCTCTTACCGATTTTTCAGTATTATTACTTTTTTCATTCCCGTCCTAAGACGGGCGTATACATTAACTTCTATATACTGATTTTGTTTTTCCTTTTATTTTCCGCCTTTAATTTCCAAAATACAATGACTGAGTAATTTCAAGAGCTATCTTGAATCACAGAAAGTTGTCTGCCTTTTAAAATAGGATTTTTAAAATTGAAATACTTACAGTTTTTGGAATACCCTCCATCCTCGATGATAACGGAGCTCTTGCTTTTGTCATCCACGATGTCACTCCATAATATTGTGTTGATGAAGCAAAGTTCTCTGTTTGCTCGAAAGAACACTTTGCCGTTAGATATCTCTGTAAAAAAAACACACTTTGCCGTTAATTATCTCTGCCAAGAACACTTTGCCGTTATATATCTCTGCAAAGAACACTTTGCCGTTATATATTTCTGTAAAGAAAGCTAGACATGGAATGCATGGCAATTTTTGAATTTTTTAAAACCTTATGCCCAGAACCTGCCCCCATCCATACCCAGGGGTGTACCTGTGACGTCAGAGCTTCATCTTCATAACCGACGTTCTTTTCTAGTAAAATATGTTTTCTTCCATTAATATGTTTCCCTAATCATAATGCCATAGGAGAACTACTAATGCTTCGCAAATCCAGCCCTTCCAGATAAAACATATTAGCTAAGAAGCTAAAAGCTATCTGCCATCATAGGTGGCAGTTAGAGTGATCTCCTTTGATACCAGGATTGGCCTCAAATCCCGTGATAACACCAGCCACTACTGAATATTAAGGCACGCTATCTATATGGACGTAACTGAGGAGACGCTGGGAGGGTGTATGTGTATTATGATTGGGTAAGTATTATCGAAGAAATATATTTTATTAGAAAATATCGGTTTCTTTTCTAAATGCGTTACCGAGTCATAATACATTAGAAGAATATGTAGGAGGTGGAGGAAGATGCACCTCCTTACCCTGGTGAGACCATCTCCGGTATGTGAGACAGCTTCTAGATAACCCCACTGGAAAATGGATCAAATATGTCTGGGAGCCGACATCAAAATGGAAAAAGTGTTTCTCCCGCAAAACTAGCGGAAGTCTTAAAACCTCGTCCTTATGAAAATGTAAAAAGACTAGGAAAAATAACCTTTTGTACCACTGGTAGAGGTCCTACCAAATCAGTTAGGCCATTTAGGATAAAATATCTCCGAGATAAAAACTGGAGGCGTGTACTCTGATCTCTATCTCAGGGCACAGATAATAACAGAGAACAGTTTCTCTTATATGCAACTGTCGTAACTTCTTTAGCCGAAATGCGAAGAAATTTCATTTGTGTAAGGTTATTTCCGATATGCGGAACAAATGGTCAGTTTATCCGGGGACGAAAGTGTCTTATTGATATATCGTCTTTTACCTCTTATGATGGCAAGAACAAAGATCTCCATGGATGCAACGGCTAGTTCTTCCTTAAGTATTACTTCAGAGCTGGGTCCTGTAAATGACCTTGAGATAAAGCGTCCAGAGCAGACAGGAATTATTACCAAAGTCTGATTACCCATTAACTGTAGTCTGTTCTTGGCAAAGAGAACGGAGTGTGTAATGAGTGATTCTTCTCGGAACTGCAAGTAAATGGGTCCACCGATTGAACATGTATTCGCTGATTCTGCCTCCTTATCGCTAATGCGGTCAGAAGGTAGAACTTACATGAGACGCACCCCCACATAACTTGCCCCAAAACTGTAAATATCACCTTAGAAAGCATCATACCAAACACAGCCATCTTCCCAAGTTTCATGTAGACGGAGTTTAGATTTAAAGCGAAAATCAGATGCTTGGACGCTGATGCTGACGAACAAACGGACGTGACCAATCAAACTATATTGCTAAATGAGGATACAAATAGCCTGACGGACAAACGGACGTGACCAATTAAACTATATTGCTAAAATGAGGATACAAATAGCCTGACGGACAAACGGACATGACCAATCAAACTATATTGCTAAATGAGGATACAAATAGCCTGTTCATTCGAAAATTTTGAATTTGTTGTATCTGTAAAAACCCAAATTATTTTTGTTAAACTTGGAATGATGGACATAATTTACCTGTTATTTATTTATTTATTTATCTTCGCCTGATGTCTTTTTTGGATATGTCTTAGCGGTCTAAACACAACTGTGTGCGTTGATCGAAAATTACGTAACCAGAATCATATTCACCTTCATGAGAAAAAAAATGTCCTTATCTTTTCAGCAATAGTATATATACCAAGCTATTTTACTAAAGCAACTTTGCAACGCTACATAACATCGATTTCTTTCTTTTTTTCTTCTTTTTCCTAAAAACATTTTTCTTCTTTCGGTTTCAGATAAATTTTTTTACTGATTACCAATAATGTTCACTAATTAAAAATATTGTTCACTGATTATTCACTGATTGCAAATATTGTTCACTGATTATTCACTGATTACAAATAGTATTCAAAGATTACAGATATTGTTCACTGATTACATATATTTTTCACTGATTATAAATATTGTTCACTGAGTAAAGATATTGTTCACTGATTACAAATATTGTTCACTGATTACAGATAGTGTTTACTGATTACAAAATATTATTCACTGAATACAAAAATTATTGTTCGCTGATTATTTATTGATTACAAATATTGTTCACTGATTATAAATATTGTTCACTGATTAGAGATTTTGTTCACTGATTACAGATATTATACACTGATTATACATATTGTTCACAACCTTTTTGAATAGGAACCAATAAAGAATACTTTGGCATTGATCAAAGGGTCGGCTTTTGAGCAGAAAATCTTATTTTCAGGCCCTGGTGAATACGTTCCCTGGAACTGTACCTTATCGTTCTTGTTTTGTCGATGTTAATAGCTTTACATTAGAGGAGTTATCGGTCTTGTTTTGTCGATGTCAATGGCTTTAAGTTGGAGGAGTTATCGTTCTTGTTTTGTAGCTGTCAATGGCCTTAATTTAAATGAGTTTTGTCTATGTAAAGTCAAACTTCATAGCTAATAATTTTAAAGATAATTTTGTAGCAAATGTTTACACACTAATAATAAATTTAAAAAAGAGAAAATATGCATGATTTTTACCAGAAATCGTTTTAGCAGCCGGAATTACATGAATTACACAAAGTTGTATTTATATATCTATATACGGAAACACGATTACAGGCGAACGAACAAAAGCTTGAGCAACAAGAGGCGTATTCCCGTCGAGAGAATCTGGTGTTTTATAGTGTGCCTGAAATCCGTGAAGAGAAGTGGGAGGACAAAGAAAAATCGATTGAAGTATATATGAGGGATGGACTTGGTTTAGATTCAGAGAGGATAGACGTTGAAAGAGCTCATCGGCTGAGATCAGAAGAAAACACAAGTCCCGTGATTGTCAAATTTTCAAATTATAAAGACAAAGAGAAAGTGTTGAGACGCTATAGAGAAACAAGGAAAGAAGCCCGTAAAGCAACCACAAGGACCACGTCTGAGAATGAAGACACAGCGGCAGCTAGCAGACCAATTAACGTACGTGTAGCTGAAGATTTTCCATTCAGAGTGAGAAAACCTCGTGCCAATCTCTACCCTACATTGAAAAAGCCATTGAACAAGGGAACAAAGCTTTCTACAAATACGGCAAGCTAATAAAAGACGGTTACTCGTATGTATTTGATGAGGTTAGAAATGATGCTGTAGACAAAAGATAGGACTCTGGCCGAGGCCTACAAAATGTGTATCAGGAGAACGGTTCTACTTCTGTGCTAGGTTGTTTGATATGGAATATATCTGGCTTAAATGAGAAACTTTACTGAGAAGAGAGGTCAGATTTTATTTATTATGTTGAAAAATTTGATATACTAGGCTTTGTTGAAACATGGGCAGAAACTATCGATCAGTTTAATATTAACGGTTACAAAACTTTGTTTGCGTAAGAATAAATCACAATCAGCTAAAAGAAATTCAGGGTGGGGATCTCGGTTTTTGTTCGTGAACCCATCTTCAAGCATTTTAATATATCTAGAGAAAAAAGTGCCTAAATAAATATTATTTGGTTAGTTGTTTCGTCTAAGGCTAGCGTACTGAAGTGGAACTTAAGTTTTGGTTTTGTCTATTTGTCAACTGAATACTCCTCTGTTGATTCAGAAGAACATGTATATGCAGTGGAAGAAAATAAGTTAGCTCACCTAGAAATGAAATATGATGACTATAAAATAATAATTGTAGGTGATTTTAATGCTTATGCCGGAACGGAGCCAGATTTTATCAAATATGATAGTATTATTGACCAGCTTCAAGACTTTAATTATATAAAAGACGAAGTAATATAGGATCGGGCTAATCAAGACGTAAGGAAGATAAATCACTATGAAGAAAAACTTCTACAACTATGCCAAATGACTGGATTGAGAATCGCCAATGGTAGATGTGAATCAGATAAAGGAATAGGGAAATTTACATGTATGCATAGCAATTCGGCCTCAACAACAGATTATGTCATAGCCGACGTATGTGTTTTAAAAGATATATCATCCTTTGACATAAATGATAGATTGGAATCAATACACATGCCCATTGTATTTTCCCTTGTCTACATCGGTAAACTAGAGCAAAAAGCTATGAGTGTCTCTAGGGGTAACGAAATAAATAAATACATATGGAACAAAGAAAAAGGTATATCTTTTATTCAAAATTGCAAAGATCTATTATCTCAAAATATGGACAAGATTTTAAATGATATAAACAATAACAAACTTAATGAATGCGTCGAAACAATTACTGATATTTATCATGATGCAGCAAGCACAATGAAAACAATCAATAGAAAGCAAATTCTAGCTGTGACATCTCCAAGAAGAATTGTTAAATGTCAGATTTGGTTTGATACAGATTGCACAAATGCCAAAAGCAAAGCCTTAAGATATCTAAAACAGCTTAGTTTAAACAGTACAAGTGAATCACTTGAAGATTATAAATTTTATAGAAATATGCATTAATATAGTACAAGAAGCAAGCAAAAGCAATATGAATTAAAAGAAAAAGAGATAGCCTTTTATCTGCATTATACTCTAAAGATACACAACTTTTCTGGCACCTTGTAAAGAACCCAAGCACTGGTATGTAAAACAGTATCATGTCTGCAACTTGGTATGAATATTTTTCGGAATTATTTAATTTAATTTTTCCAATTCTGTTGACCAGATACAGGAAACTGAAAACATTCAAGTAATTCACGAGACTTTTGATAGAACAATCACTGAAGAAAAGGTACGTCTAGCATTGAGTAAACTGAAACATAACAAAGTTTGGGGAATATATGCTTTATCCAGCAATTTCTTTATATGTACGAGCAACATAATAACACCAATATTAACAATATTATTTAATAAACTATTCTATGTTGGATATTATCCAGAATATTGGTCAACGGCTATCGTCATACCAAGTTTGAAGAAAGGGGATGCAAATGAACCCTCCAATTACAGAGGCATTAGTCTGCTACCTGTATTAAGCAAAGTGTTTACATCGATTTTAAATAACAGAATGAATGAATGGGTGGAAGAAAACGAATTACTGAGCGAAGAGCAAGCAAGATTTAGAGCGGGGTATTCCACAGCAGATAATATATTTATATTATATACATTTATTTGTAAATATTTAAGAAAACGTGGAGGTAGATTCTATGCAGTACTTATTTACTATGAAAAAGCCTTTGATAGGATAGAGAGACGTTTACTGTACCAAAAGTTAGTTAGTGAAAATATTAGTGGAAAAATGTTAAGAATCATTAAGGCAATTTACATTGATGTAAAAGCATGTGCTAAGTCCAACAGTCTTATTACCGATGTGTTTAATTGCTCTTTGGGCGTGCGACAAGGTTGTGTTTTATCGCCTTTACTCCTTTCTTTAGTTTTGAATGATCTGAAACCCTTTTTAGCTGAAGGAAACAGGGGAGCGTCTGTAAAAACTTTAGAACTATTTTACTGTTTTATGCAGACGATTTAATTGTCTTTGCTGACACGGCTCACCAGTTGCAAACTATGCTCAACAGGTTGCATACATATTGCCTAAAGTGGAAATTAAAGGTGAATATGGAAAAAACAAGAGTGGTTGTATTTCGCAGAGGTGACTATCTCAGAAGTTACGAAGAGTGGTACTTTGGTCATACAGAGGTAAAGATTGAATCATAAGCATTTAGGATGCATATTTTCTTAAAAAAAACTCTTGGTATATGTGCCAGAAAACTATCCTTGCAGGCGCTGAAGGCTGTGCACATATTGAAACAAAGTCTTTCAAAATTTGGCAGATTACCCGTAACTGGATTGCTTAGTCTGTTTCACGCGATAATAGCTCCAATACTTAATTATGGAGCTGAGGTTTGGGGGTTTTATGATGTCAATGATATTGAAAAAAGCTCATTTGTCATTTTGTAAATATATCCTTCGTACATCTAAGTCTGCCCCAAAAGCATTCATATATAACGAATTAGGAACAATTAATATGCAGGGTGTAGGATATAAAAGTAGTGTGAAATATTGGCTAAGAATTCTAAAAATGCCAGAAGACAGATTTCCTAAACAATGCTACGATTTACATTTAAGATGTGGGGAAAAAGTGTGTTTGCTGGGCTAACTATGTTAAAAAGCTTCTATTTACATTTGGAATTGGCAATGTTTGATGTATTCAGGGCGTAAATGATGAAAATACAATTCTTAGATTGTTCAGCCAGTGATGTGAAGATATTTTAGGCAAAAGCTGCAGGATGAGATTAAGTCGATGTAAAGACTGCGTTTCTATAGGTCATTGGGAGTAGAATTTACTTGTCAAAATATCCAGAATTGTTTGGAGATAACGATCTTTGTTATATAAGCACTATGCTTAGAGTGGGGAACTTGCTAATCAGAGCTAATACGGGAAGATATGAAAGTATCTGCTGTGAGGAAAGATTGTGTCAAATTTGTAAGGTTAACATCGAAAATAAATTCCATTGTATTACTGCTTGTCCGCTATATGGAGAAATACGAAGAAAATACTTAACCACCTTTGTATATAAAAATCCAACTTTAGACAAATTTCGGTCCTGTATAATGCGCAATGACACTAGTAAAATTCTGATGACTAATTTAGCAATGTTTACTATAAAAGCCTTAAAGATTAGAGAAACCGTTTTATCAACGACCCCTGCTACATAAGACTTTAGATCAATATCACAAATCTTGCTCCACACAAGTTTTAGGGTCACCCTTGAATCCGTTTGTTTGATTACTGTGCAGTATATACTTGTATCTCACCTACATCCGAAAAAAACAATAATTATTACTATCATGTACTTTACTTCTTTTAAATACGATGTTCTTTTGTTACGCTCTATGACATCTTTTTACACCTCATAATGTATGGATAAGTAACTACTTACTATCATGTTGATCAATTACACATCAGTTTATGAAATTTAATACCTGCTAGTTGCTGGAGATGAAGTTCTTTAAGCCCCTCTCCAGTTGGCTGGCGTGGACTATTGACTACCACAAAAAGACTGTATCGTTCCCCTTTGTATTCATAAGTGGTGTCCCCGCGAATCAACTTTAAACTGGTCAACGGAATTATATCCACGTAGACAAGCGCTATCAACACGTAACCCGTGACGACTCGAACCGTGGATAGGAAGCTGAGGTCAAAGTTCCTGGATTCAAGGAAGGTTATTTCTAGGTTCCCTTGAATATATGTACACCCTGTGTACATTTCCTTCAGCCTTTTGTAATGGTCGTCAGGGCTACCTGACAAGGTAAAGCCATTCCTCGATCCATAACACTCTTGAAATATGGAAAACAGTGACCCAATTTTATTATTATTATTATTATTATTAATTAATTAATTAATTAATTAATTAATCAATTTATAAACCAAATTCGAACTAATAAATAAAGATGCGTCTTTTGGTGCATATAAATTAAAAGAGTCAAACCATCCGCACATTTTACTTTCAATAAACGTATACACAAAAAATAGATAAGTAAAAATAAGTTTTTTCCTCTTAAAAAATTGACTTTTGTGCAAGAACTGCGTGGCACTACGCTGGTAATTTACAAACAGGTAAAATTAATTATCTATCTCCTTGTCAATTTATCTCCCTCTATAAGTTTCCTCTCGTCGTTCTAGCATATGGTGTTTAAAAACAAGAAATTTACGACCAATACATGATTATTGAAAAGTTAAACCTGCCTTTCTCTGTTTGATGAATCTCCACTATTTCCACGGTAAAGCACTGGATGACAAAAGAATACAAGACTATAAGGCAATACAGCACTCTCCCTTCCATTTCTGATGAAGCTTTATTTGTGAGTGGATTACCATGACGTTGCCATCAACTATGGAAATCACAGTGCTTCAAGTATCACGCGAAACGAAAGTCTGAGAAGATTCACAAACATTTTTTGACACAAGAATATATTAAATGGAGACAAAAACAAAAACAAAACGAGATACCATAAATGTAAATTCCCCAGTATGTGTTAATTTGATGTGTATCAAGACCTCACAAATATACATGTAGCGTATTCATGTAACGTATGGAAACTGTCAGCTATACCATTATTTAAAAACATAACTTTCTTTAAAAAGAATTAAGCAAGACAACGTAATTCGTGAGTATTCTGATAATGTTGGTAGAAAGAAAATATTGACAATTTGCGTGTTGCCAATGCGAGAATTTGCGAACGTTTTATGTTGCAGATACGTTACATTAACCGATTTTCCGCAACGCAAAATTATCACGATTGACGGGATCTACTTTCTTGGTAAGGAATGGGGGGAAAGACGGGATCTGCTTTATTGGCAAGGAATGGGGTAAGGTGGCACGGACATATCTAATTACTGGATATTAAAAATGATAACTCAAATTAATATAACTCTTCAGATTCGTCTATAACTCAAAGTCATTGGGTTTAGGGTTCGATTTCTGCTGAGACGATACTAGTGCGGCTGCCGTGGCATCTCTTTGGACAAGGTGCTTTAATTCTATTTAAATAGTCCCTCATGTTCTGATGTGCCAATAACACCATCCAAGAAACTAGCCGTTTGTTTGGCCCGCGCTTGTTCTTCCATCTTCTTCTGTTAAATGACTGAACTAGTGCCGAACATGGTGCACAATAGTGACCAGTGTGTACAATTGTATTTAGCTGATAATCCATTCTGAATGTCATTCCAAAGGTAATTTTGTGTGACATTTAGAAAAGGAAATAAACCTTCAATCAAAGTTAATTTAGTAATTTTTTTGTTATCGACTCGCTTTGAACAAAGGAAGT
Source organism: Megalonaias nervosa (assembly GCA_016617855.1). NCBI lineage: Eukaryota > Metazoa > Mollusca > Bivalvia > Unionida > Unionidae > Megalonaias > Megalonaias nervosa. The sequence continues at coordinate 7,687 of JAECUM010056495.1, read as the reverse complement.
AGCTATTTAAGTAAGAGACATCGCGAGTCGGTGCCAAACAGTCGCATTCCAATAGTACAACCAAAGGAATATATGGAATAATGGCGGTACATTTGGGCCTTGATTTGTGCATTATACCGGGTCCAGATCTCGTGATTGAATATCAGCTTCTGCTAACCGATCGATTATCGATTAATAATTGATTTATTTGTTCATATGATGTTTCGCCAAAAACTAGGGCTATTATTAAAAAAAAAATAGTTTGAACTTGAAACAATGTGAATGGTATTTAACTAAATTTCTACTAAAATAAATCACACGCACACACGCAAACACACACACACACATCATTTCTGTTGTATTTAAATCAAATACACAAAATCACAGTTGCGATCTATTTCATAAATGTGTTTCTTTTAGTGTGTTTCTAACAGATAATGCTTTTTCACCTAATACACTATTAAGATTTTTAGTAATTAGTAAATCTTTATCCACTGAGATTTAATCTGAGTACGTTAATTTTATTTATTTAAATCTATATAAGTCAAATTAATTCATCAAATCATTCATCTCAGAAATCAATAACTCATCTCAAAATCCATGTACATCTATGAAAAAACCTGCATGAAATAAAATAAAAACGTTTAGTTAGCAATGTCATTTGATGGAAGACCTTTACTTCGAGTATTGGATGAAACAGATTTAATTATAATATGTGTTACTATATTTGTATCAGCCCTAACATATGTTGTTCGTAATTGTTGATGTCCCCATTGACCCATGATTTCGCGACATTTAAGAAACGGAAACAATATTTAATCAAAGTTAATTTAGTAACTCTTTAGGTTATTTACTCGCTCTGAACACAGGCAGTAGCTGTGTATGCGAAAGTCATCGCAAGTCCGAGCCAAGCTTTGTGCACGCGTAGTACAAATAACGGTCTTGAATAGAATCTATGGAACGATACATCTACGATTTCGGCTTGGATTAGTGTCCAGTATCGAGTAAAATGTTATAATCAATTGATAAGATTTTGATAATCGATCGATTGTCGATTAAAAATCGATTAATATGTCCACGTAGTATTTAATTCATTGTTTGTAAAAAAAAATAAAATATTTCTACACATTTAATGACGGAAAATGACTTGCATTCTTTTGTTAAAAATTGCAATGAAAAGACAAAGTATCGAGATGATGTATTTTTATTTTATAATGATCCTGCACGTCTAAAAACTGACATCTATTGGAACAAATGAGAATAACAGCGAGTTAGATAAACTCCATTGATACAAATGAGAATAGTAGAGACTAAGACTCCATTGATACAAATAAGAATAACAGCGACTGTGACTCCATTGAATTTACATAGAATATATTGATACAAATGAGAATAACTGCGAGTTAGATAGACTCCATTGATACAAATGAGAATAACAGCGAGTTAGATAGACTCCATTGATACAAACGAGAATAACAGCGAGTTAGATAGACTCCATTGATAAAAATGAGTGTAACAGAGAATTAGATAAACATTTGATACAAATGAGAATAGGAGGGAGTTTGATAGACTCCATTGATACAAATGAGAATAACAGGGAATTAGACACACTCATTGCACTATTTTATCGGCAGGTATACATGTAGTGCCAACATGATGAAAAGACACTACAATCAAAGTACTAGAAGTACTGTACAACTTTGCACATCTAAAAGTAACAAGGTTGCATTTTTTGTTACTCTGGGTTATGATTGTAGTGTTATATATCGTCTTCAAAAATTCTTTTGAGGAACTATTTAGCTTTTTGGCAATGCATACCACCTTAGACTTTGCAGTGCAGATCAAACAAACTCTGCATTATGGTATGATGCAGTTTTAAAACTGATAATTATTATCATTATCGTGTGCAGTGCGTGCTCAGCCATTTAACAGCGTCATCATCAGCAACATGCACAGCCTGCAGTCCACCGGTGAACTTTGTCAGTGGACAGTTGTTCACAATGTGTGACAGGGTTTGAAGAACTACACAGCAACAGGAAGAGTCAGTGGCCTGGCCCCATAGGACAAGGTTGACTGCACAATGACCCTATCCTGTCCGAACGCGGTTGAATGTGGTCCACAGATGACGTGGAAGGTTGAAGCCAGGAGGCAGACATATGGCTCAACTACGAGGGAATGTCTTACAACATCTGTTGAAAACAGTTCACCGCTCCATGCTGAAATAGCTGTCATATCCTCCAGCAACGGACTTAACCAGATTGGGCGTCTTGAAGTCAAGCGGACTGCTGGATGTGAGGTGATGTCCATGTACAGTGGAAGTTTCTCACTGGCATGGACCTTAGCCAACACTTTTGTGGTTGCTTCCTGGCGACGCAGATGTGGAGGAGGAGTATTGCTGAGTACTGGCAGCCATGGTAAAGGAGTAGAAGGTAGTTCTCCAGAGATTATGCGCATTGTTGTGTTGAGCTGGACATCAGTTAGCTTAGTATGGGATGACCGAGCCCAGACAGGAGCGCAATACTCGGCTGTCGAATAACAGAGGGCCAGTGCTGATGTCTTGAGTGTCTGAGCACTAGCGCCCCAAGTTGAGCCAGCCAGTTTACGGAGTAGGTTGTTTCGAGTGCTAAGTTTTGCTGCAGTTTTCTTTAGGTGGTTGTAGAATGTCAGTAATCTGTCCTGAGTCACACCAAGGTATGTTGGTGTCGGGTCGTGTTTTATTTGTTGCCCATTGAGGAGGACGCAAAGCTCACGATTCGCATTTGCATTGTTAAGATGGAAGACGCTGAAGACTGTCTTTGTTGCGTTTGGCTGTAGACGCCATTTCTTGAAGAAGTCCGTCATATCCTCCAGGTCCTTATTCAGTATCCCCTCCAGCTCAGCAAATGAGCGACTTTGGGTCCCGAGAGCAATGTCATCTGCATACATGAACTTGCGCGACTGTGTTACAGGTAAGTCATTGATGTAGACATTGAACAAACTTGGCGAAAGAGCAGACCCTTGTGGGAGTCCATTAGTCTGACGCCTCCACAAGCTGCAATTCTCTCTGATGTGCACTCTGAAGCGCCTGTTGCGAAGGAACAGTTCAATAGTCTCAACTATCCAGCGCGGAAATACTCTGAAAATTTTCAACAGCAGCCCTGCATGCCCGACCGTGTCATATGCAACTGTTAGATCTAGAAAAACAACTCCAGTTTTAAGGTTCCTTTGAAACCCGTTTTCAACAAAAGTAGTCAGGGCAAGGACTTGATCGCAAGTGCTACGGCCATGCCTGAAGCCTGCCTGCTCAACAGTTATGATATTCTCCAAGTCAGGACCATTTCCTTGGAGAATCAGGCGCTCCAGTACCTTAAAGCAGACTGAAAGCAAGGAGATCGACCGATAACTTGCCGCATTGTTGGGATCTTTGCCAGGCTTTGGTATCGCAATAATCTTTGCCTGATGCCACAAAATCGGCATGCATTTTTCCCTAACAACCCAGGTGTAAAAAGCAGCAAGCCATTCTTCTGCCTTCAGGCCAAGATGCTTCAGGAACTCAGGCAGGATGTTGTCATATCCTGCTGATTTTCCTGATTCGATGCTGCATAGTACCGTTTCAAGTTCTCTTGTTGTAAATGCCTCTGGAGTATTTTGATACAGTTCATCTGACTTCCGACGGCAGTATTTTCAGTTTTTTGGGGAGCATGGATCCGCGTTCACGTCGCGCTCCCCGTCAGTACTCAGCCAAGGCTCCGTCCAAGGCTGTGGAAACAAAGGATCCTACTTGCAAACGGAATTCAGCAATGAATCCCGGTTACGTGCCACTATCAAGAGCATCCCCCGACGTGCCAATGTCCGCTGACTTTCAAGCCATCGGACGGCCCATCGAGTTTTACAACTTAACGTCGAGGGTCTCTCAGCAGCCAAACGAACCATCATCAGCACTATAGCCCACCGTCATAATGTTGACATAATCTGTCTGCAAGAGACGCATGTAGCAGATCAGGTGCCAGCACGATATACCATTGGAGGCTTTGACTTTATTTCATCAACACCTGACTCCGAATTCGGCCGTGCTACGTATGCACGCTGCGACATTACTGATGCCTCTCCAGTTTCCTCTACCAGATTCTGCGATGTGGTCCAGGTTGGAGGGTACGAAATAGCTGATGTCTACAAAACGCCCAGTGCCCACTGGGACAATAATATGCTTCCAAATCTCGAGCCGTCTACATTGGCGACTTCAACAGCCATCACCCTGATTCATACTTACACTCCGATGAAGACGGGGAACACTTGGCAGAGTGGGCAATGAACAATGACTTCCTTCTGACCCACAACTCCAAACAACGTGGGACCTTTCACTCTGCAAGATGGCAAAAAGACTACTCACCGGACCTCTGCTGGGTCAGCTCCATTGGTGACCAACCTCAGCCAGTCAGCCAAACTGTTCTAGATGACTTCCCACACAGTCAGCATAGACCAATACTTATCCATATTGGACTACAGCTGCCGGCTAAACACAGCTCTTCACAGCGGTGCTGCAACTTCCGCAAAGCAGATTGGACGAAGTACGCTGACATCCTGGAGCGTAGTATAGTCACTATACCATCTCGTTGCATCCCAGTCAAAGAATCTTACCACCGCTTTCAAAGAGCCATATTCAAGGCAGCCACTCAGTCTGTCCCTCGTGGTCGTCGTCCAATCTATACACCCTGTTTTGGATGAAGAATGTCAGGCTCTTCTCAAGGAATATGAAGAATCTGGAGACCTAGACATAGCAGATCGCCTGATCGATTCCCTGAACACTGCCAGGCGCACTCGCTGGGAGGAAACTACAGGGTCACTCAACTTTATGCGCTCCAGCCGGAAATGCTGGAGCTTGATTCGAAAACTTGGCACCGCTCAGCAACCACCAGTTGCTTTCTTTATTAAAACTGATAATAAAGAAAGATTATTCACCATCGAAAAAAATATTTTAAAAAGATTTATCATTAATTCATTCGGGTCTTTTTGGCGACCAACCAGTATTAGTGTGAACAATATCTCCGCCTTTTATGTTCTGTTGCGTACTTCTGATCGGAAAGTACCAAATGGATGCTTTGTAGGTATCTAGAGATGCGGTGCAGTACCGTCTTTTAAGATGGAGCAATGCAGTGGCTGTCTTTGTCAGACTGCAATTTACAAATCTATGAGACCTTCCTGGCGCAACTGTTGAATATGTATATATAATGTTTTAGTGAAAGCAGATTTTCAGGAGGTTTCAGGAGGTTTTAGCAGCAAATGCATTGTGAACATTTGTGATCCTACGACCATCTGTCCGCCTTACAAAGGTTTGCGGTCCAAAGATCAACTAGTCACAAGTCAATAAAGAATAGGTAACGAGTTACATATTCCAGATTTAAAAAATAAATAAATGCAAAATACAAACAAAAAAAAAAAAAAAAAAAATAACACTCTGCCGGGCATTCGTTGATAGGGGTCCACATAGACTCCTTCGATGAATTTTGACGAAATAACTAGCCGAGCCTAATCGGAGAAATAGGAGTGTCCGTATTGGTGCCAGCGACATACTGACATTTTCAGTGACATGAATCTTTGCTTAAAGTATGTTCATGTGTTCCCCTCTTTGTCAGTTTATAACTAGGGATTTTCTCCAACCATATAGCAAGTTTATACAAAATTCGTCTAGCCGATTTATAACAGTATAAAATGTTTAGACGAAATTCGACTAGCCGATTTCCAACAGTATACAAAGTTTAGACGAATTTCGACTAGCCGATTTTCAGCAGTATACAAAGTTTAGAATAAATTCGACTAGGCGAGTTCGCGATATCGGAGACTAAATAAATGGCAGCTATTAAAAATGTCCGCAAGTGTATATCTATTGTTATGAATCTATGGGACCGACCGGTGGCCTAAGTGGTTCAAGCGTCCGCCTCGGACGCGGGAGGTCGCGGGTTCGAACCTCGGCCGAGTCATACCAAAGACGTATATAAAAATGGTACTTGCAGGGTACTTGGTATATAAAAATGGTACTTGGCGTCCAGCATTAGGAGATTAGTGTTAAGACTGGTGGACCTAGTGTTAGGATAAAGTGACTGGGTGGGGCATGATGCCACATATCTGCGGCATGATGCGTCAGTGCTAGACATCACTATAAACTGCCACACTGCAGACATCGTAGTGACATGACTGAAAAATGTTAAAGCTACGTTAGAAATCCAAATCACACACACACACACACACACACACACACACAACAAATCTATGGACTTAAACTAAACAACAGAAAAGAGAGAAAACCAAAAAGTTTTTGTACAATTCAACAATTTCACTTCGCATTCCCAAGAATATCAAGTGATAATTTAACTTACAACACTGTGAATTAAATCTCAAATAGTAATAAAAGTTCTATTACATGTCGGAAAGTATAGACTATTCCGAATGAATTTCAGCAACTTCCGATATGATTGATTGTGGTGATATTCTAATAGTCTGGAATAGTGTTGATGTGTTAACAAAATGCTCTTTTAGTCCAAAAATATTACTGAGCATTTTCTAAGTCCAGTAATAAATAAATAAATAAATAAATAAATAAATAAATAAATAAATGAACACCTTCAAATATTAACTAAAACACAACTTAAATTGATTCCGCTACGACTGATGTTAAGTTATGGAATGAGGAATTACGAAGTAAACAATATTATATACGTCTCCCCTTGACCTATGTTGCAATAATCGTTTCCTGACACTACTGTATCATCCTAATGGAATTTGCCGTGAAATTCCTATAGAAGATCAGGTCTGTTGACTTAAATTTTAGTAAGCTACCTCAGAAAAGTCAGCTAGACCATGTTTTTCCCAGGGGAATACCACTGTCCTGAATTCAATGCAAGTAAACATATTTACCAGCAAATTTTAATAATCTTAATATATAATCGAAGATCATAGTAAAGAATTAACTATGTAATATGTTGTTTCTAAAAAGAAAGAAATTAGCAGGTAGACCAATTCATATATATATATATATATATATATATATATATATATATATATATATATATATATATATATATATATATATATATATATATCACAATCTTCATTTTAGAACATATTTTGTCGCAAAAGCCGAAAAGATCAATTTGTGGAAAATCATGTTCGTATCAAGATAAAAATGTTTACTTGCGATTAGAAGTATTAGATTTAGTGTAGGATTGTTTTCCAATACTTAATTTGCATTGTTAATGTACAGAACCTCAACCTTTGAATGTATTTTTTTAAAAAAAATTACAGCCTTAAAACTGGTTTGCATCCTTTAAAACTTTTGTTTCTAAAAGTGGAAATAATCAGAGACAAAAGACATAATGTTACAGGAGATTTTACTTGTATTTATTGTAATTCTTACCATTATAAAACCAATTAAAAATAATAAATTGGTTCAAGAATTTTAAAAACATAAATATAGCACCCTTAGGTTCAAATTATTCAGCTGCTTTTTGTCACATTAAAGATTTTTTTTTAAAAAAATTTAAAAAAATTTTTGAAATATGAATTTAGTGACGCACGATTCCGACTTATTAAGTGTGCTGCTCTTTGCAATATAAAATTAGTTTAGTGAATTATCTATGATGAGAGAGAGAGAGAGAGAGAGAGAGAGAGAGAGAGAGAGAGAATGCACCAAAACTGCATATTTCATTAAGTTATTGTAATTGTATACATGTAT
>JAECUM010056494.1:0-11477 GCA_016617855.1 Megalonaias nervosa | reverse complement strand
ATATATATATTCGTTTTTGGAAACAAAGATGTGACATTTAAACTATTGTACTCGTGTGTATTCACCAAGCAGATCTTAAACTTATCTGTGTCAAATATAAAGTGATACTTTTCACCACTAAATACAATGCCACAATATTCTTTAATAAAAGCTGACAGACGTCAACATTTTCTGCACTTAGTATTTGCAAAGGAATTCCTTTAAAAAATTGATTCACACGGCGTCCATCTCCAATTTCTTTCATGCGTCGTTTCCGATTAGCAGAACAAATTGAAAACTCCCATGCGCTATACGTCTCCAAGAGCTAAACGCTACACACCAAAGGTATCAAATTCTGATCAGCCGCACCCTTGAGCATTGTTTCATTTGAACGTCATTCTTGATTTAACGACAATAGATCAAACAAATTGATTAAGTTACATGTCGATATACTCATTCGGAACAACATGCTTCCACGTATTATCAGATAATAGATTAATTGAACGCTTGATTACTTCTCTGCATTACATGTTCGCATTTGCGATGAAGCGATACCTCGGGGGCAAGGCGTCAGCGCCTTGTGTGGTATTGAGTGAAGACCGAAGTGAGGAAGTCAGAGCATATTGTATCGGTTACATACTGGTGGTCAATACACGACTCTGGCTAAGTTGTAGATCATATTAATGGTTTACATTAGTTTCCCCGACTAGTACCCCTATGATAAGCAAGCAAAACTATTTTTTTTTAAATCATTAAACAACGAAATGTTTTATAATAAATAATGGAAGAGCCTAATTAAATTCGTTTAGGAGAAACTGGTCGATATTTAATTATTTAAATTCCATGCTATAAATAAAAAAACTTTAAAATATGTACATTTCAACACTTACATCCCCAAAAAGATTAAAATGTCCAAAAATAAATCAGAATTTTAGAAATAAGAGTAAGTTAATGTTAAATGATAGTCGTTCTATCTGAGAAGCATTAGAGGTTGAAAGTTTGAACAGTTGACTATTTAAATGCTCGCCACCTTTCTTTGCTTCGATACTTCTGTGATGTCGACATATTATATTAACATAGAACAAACATGTCTTTCTGTTATGCATGGCATTTACTATCATCTGCATAAAAGTGTGGGGGTGGGGTGGGGGGGGGTGATTTGGATTTTTAACGTAGCTGATATCATATTGCTACGATGTCTGCAGTGTAGCAGTTTATGTTGATGTCTAGCACTGGGGCATCATGCTGCAGACATGTAGTATAATATCCCACCCAGTCACATTATCCTGAAACCAGGCCGACCAGTCCTAATACTAACCTCTTAATGCTGAGCGTCGAACGAGGCAGATGCTTGTTCCATTTATAAGTCTTTCGTTTGATTCGGCCAGGGTTCGTACCCACAACCTCCCACATCCGAGATGGACGCTCTAACCACTTAGGCCACTGAAGAAACAGTCATTGGACTATTGTATGTGTGTCTGTGTGTCTGTCTGTCTGCGTCTTATTATATTTTAAACTGTCCAAATGAGGAGTTTTGCACATTTTGCCATCTCAAACTAACCTCTGTGTGTGTGTGTGTGTGTGTGTGTGTGTGTGTGTGTGTGTGTGTGTGTGTGTGTGTGTGTGTGTGTGTGTGTGTGTGATTTGGACTTTTAACGTAGCTTTAAACAAATTTCAGTCATATCGCTACGATGTCTGCAGTGAGGCAGTTTAAAGTGATGTCTAGCACTGGGGCATCATGCCGCAGACATGCAGCATGATATCCCACCAAGTCACATTATCCTGACACCAGATCGACCAGTCCTAACACTAACCTCTTAATGCTGAGCGCCAAGCGAGGCAGCTGTTAGTACCATTTTTTGTAAGTCTTTGGTATGACTCGGCCGGGGATCGAACCCACGACCTCCCGCATTTGAGGCGGACGCTCTAACCCTTAGGCCACCGGAGCGGTCAACTAACCGGTCAGAGATCCATCTTTGCAAAAACAATACCTTGTTATAACAAAGGAAATAAATAAATAAATAAAGCGAAATCCTTGACCTGTTTGTCATTTGACGTGTTATTTATAAAGCAATCGAATATATTCTTTAGAATTTATGTCATTAGATAGACTCTGATGATGACAGTTAATGAAGTTGAAAAAAGGTTTGATTATATGCAATTTATTACGCTAAATGTCCCTTATATGGGCACATGTAATGGTTTCATAATTCGCAATTTATGATTTCATGCACAGCAGCTTAGCAAAACACCGAAACACGTCACGTGACGATGAAAGAGACATCAGAAGGTCCTATTTTCTGAAAAGAAAGAAAGACAACTGAAATTGCAAGTGCAATAAAAATAACTTGTGGATGTAATTCAGATGTGTGCGAGTAATGCATCATGGATTGAAAATATGTGTGTATTAATTACTAGGTTTATTCGCTTAGCTAATTTATTTGGTAATGCAGCTGTGGGCACATTTTATAGGGATCCAAGACAATAACCAAGGAAATCGTTACGTTTCAGTTGAATTGTATCGTAATTATACTGCTTATAAAAGCCAGTGTCTATTTTGAGCCCGTTTTTCTTTAACATATTTCTTCGTTGTTGTTATTGTTGTTGTTGTTGTTGTTTAACAAGACTTTGTATATCGCAATAAACATATACGAGATTACTACGAGATCAGAGAAGTTCATGAGCAATACCAGGAGCCCTAGATATTTCAAGTCTTCGGAAACACATGACTATGCACATTTTGCATTATGTCATAAGCGAAAGCCACAATTTACGACAAAAGCTATTACATGGCCTATAGCAGTTTTGAGCAGTATATGCAGGTGACCGCTCCGGTGACCTAAGTGGTTAGAGCGTCCGCATCGGATGAGGGAGGTCGCGGGTTCGAACCCCGCCCTAGTCATACCAAAGACTTACAAAAAATGGTATCAGCAGTTGCGATATGACTCAGATTGTTAAAGCTGCGTTGAAAACCTTTTATAAAATACAAACACACTGTTTCTTCAGTCTGTAGACCGGAAGCTAATTACTTCTGAAGAAAAAATTGAATCAAATAATAATAAAAACAAATGTTGGCCATTCTCCCCTATTATCAGACTTTGACACATGAAGTATTATTTCAAGTCTCGTTTATGATCTGAACTTGGGATCGAAGGATGAAGCCAAAGCGTGGTGTATGTAAATTAGATGGAAATATTAAACCAAAGCGTAGTGTTATTAAGTTGTATGCAGATTAGATGGAAAGATGAGACCAAAGCGTAGTGTATGTAAGGTGTATGTAAATTAGATGGAAAGATGAGACCAAAGCGTAGTGCATGTATGGTGTATGTAAATTAGATTGAAAGATGAAACCAAAGCGTAGTGTATGTAAGGTGTATGTAAATAAGTTGGAAAAATTAAACCAAAGCGTAGTGTATGCAAGGTGTATGTAAATTAGAAGGAAAAAGCAAGTCAAAGGCCTTGCTTGTGTAAATTAGATGGAACGAACAAAGTAAATTGTCGGATGTATAAGTTATGCATGTCTCATGTTTGCCAATAAACGTCTGATTCAAATTTACAAAACTCATGAGGTTTTTATTGATAGTATTTGATTTGCTGAACATTCTAAAAGGGTATGATTTGAACAAAGTCTATCTAAAATACGGGAAGATATTTAAACCTACCATAATTTACACCGAAGGGGCTCTTTACTTCAATATTTTACATTATATGTCATTCCATTTATATACCACAGTAGTCCTTAAGTCAATGAATACAGAACTCTTGATGGCACTGTCGTAAACTATCACGCAGATTATCTTTTGTAATTTTTATTGCTTGAAGTATTTACTGTCATATGCAGTCAAGTATATCCACAATATTGTTTTTCTTTAAAATCATCCGACTATCGGTGCACGTTTCTGCATCAGTCTTCTTTACACAAAAATGACATTTAAATACGAAGCTTGTCACATGATATTTAAATGCGAAACTCGTCGCGTCCTGGTCCCTAAAATGTAATGCATAGTCTTACTCGTTTTGACACCGATTTCATCAAACTCGTTCATGGTGTATTTTGGCATTTTTCATGTTCTGTAGTATTTATGAACTTTGTTCCCAAATTGTCCATCTCTTCTGTTTTACACTCATATATGAAGTGTTACATAAGAGTAACTCGCACTAACAAATCGATTTGTTGTTAAGAAATTAGTCAGGATTGAGTCTGACACGCAGAATGACGCTCTCGAATGTTTCTGAAGGTCAGACGCCATAAATGGATGCCATCCAACTTGTCAATTTATGTAGATGTCATTTGTGCATTTCAGTGAGCAACTAATGTTCAAATGATTTCTCGATAAAACAATATATGTATTGATTTTTTTAATCCTTGGTAGACCAAAGAATACGCTATAAATTCAGAAACAAAGGCACGTTGTTTTTATAAGACTTCACGAAAGCAAATAAAATGAGAATTTAAGCTAATGCGAACTTTACAGAGTCATTAGTTTCATTTGGTTTCATGTTACGTTATTTAAACTGCGACTTTATCATAATAAAAATGGTGTTATGTCACATTTTTTATTATTTGATATATCTTAACATGTGTTGAACTTGCAGCGTTTCCACTAGCTTAATGTACTCATTTCAAACCAGTAACTGTGTGAGTTTGTCGAATCCGTTCAAGCAGTTTTTCTACTCATTTTGCACAAGCAATGTAAATTATATCATAAATATATTGATTTTTTTTTTCAGTCAGTCTGTTCAAATGTTACAATCACAATGAGCTGGCTTTAAGCCCCAATACGAAAATCAAAGTAGCACTGCGTAAGATTTTGTTGGTTAATTTATAGCATGTAGGTGAAAATTTGCAGCATGGTAAGAAGTATAAAATACAGAAGAATTCAGTAAATCTATATATAAGAAGATAGATCCGGTATCTGATCTCTATGATATTTTCTCTATTTTCTTCTACACGAAAGCACTTATATTTTCCAGAAATAGATAATAAAATATCTTTTAGTTGGATGAGGCTTAACAAGATGTAAAATGATTATCATCATATATGCAGAATCAAACATGTACTTATATCGAGAGAGATGACCGTTCAAATTATGTAAACTGTCAAAATAAACAAATAAATATTGAACAGATAAAGTGATGAAAATAAATAAATAACTTAGAAATGATAGTAAATTCATCATCTGCCTATATTCTAGGAATGCGATTTTCGTTACATTGCAATTTCTGGTATTTAGTAAAGTGAATCAAATTATGTCAAAGTTTATCACAGCCGTGCAAGAAAAACAAATGATGTATGCACGGTTTACATTGTCCGTCCTTCTGTTGTTTTTTTTTTTATTTCCCTTTGTCTTATTTTTTCCTTGCTTGTTTCAGATATACGGCTCATAAAATAATAAATCAAAGATAGTTCTTAAAACAATAATTTAAAAGGAACAATGATATGTTTTGCAATATTTTATTCAACTTTTTTAAAGACATACAACTATTTGGAACGCGCGTTAAGGTCGTGCACAAATACATTGACCTAAGTGTTTGTGTGCATTACGATTTACTGCTTTTCTCCCATCCCCAAAAACACTGCGTCCACACCTGTCCTGAAAAATATGAAAAGATAAATAAAAAAGAATAGATGTATAACGTAAGCTTTAAGTCTATGCTTAAAGACAAACTTTCAGAAATTCAGAAGTATTTTTGTCAGCGATATTGTCTTTGTTTTCTCTCCTTATTCACTGATTTATCCCATAGGCAAGACGGTACGATTTTAATATACCAGCTTGCATTTGATAGGATGTCACAGTAAATATCCATAAAATTAGTGGTTCTCTCCCAGTGATGATTGCTGTTTTCAGCTAGCATTAAATAGTAGAAAAGTAGATATACAAAATAACTTTTTTTAAAAGATAAAGGTCTTGGTGCGTGTAATGGAGTGTTTGTAAATACCTACATGACAATCAATACGTTTAATCGGCAACAATAAAGAATAAATGACGTAAGAAAAATAAAAGAACAAAGAAAGAAACAGGAAAAAGGCAAAGGAAGCCAAAGAAGAGTGAACGAACGAACGAACAAACCAGTGAATGAATGAATGAATGAATGAATGAATGAAGAGAGAAGATTAATGATGAAAGATTCACGTGTAAAAGGTGGGAAAAAATACAAGGACAAAGGAGAAATATAAACTGCAGTCACACAGAAAGAAAACAGTGATATTTATCAATGAGTCACACACTAACGCAATACAATTATCATACAGTATTACAAGCAACTGTATCTATACTTTTATAAAACCGGTGTCTACAATTATAGTATGACATGAGTGACAAATAGAAGTTACAAGGGTAAAATACAAAGGAGGGAGATTTAGTCCTTGAGTTCTAAGTTTTAATACAACGACGAGAACAATAACACAATTTTTCTGATGCTGCGTAAACTACTACTACTACTACTACTTCTACTCCTACTAATACTACTGCTGCTTCTATAATAAATAAATAAATAAATAAATAAATAAATGATAGCAAGTTAGTTATAATTTGTTTCAAAAAAAGGCGTGATTAATTTTGGAGTACGTATTGTCCAGGGTACGGGTTGCCAAAACAAACGTACATACGTACAAATTATAATAATAGCATCAAATTTTATACGATATTGAAGCAATGGTTAACAGACCGATTCGTTCGGTTAATTCAATTGTTCATTAGCTTAACTAACCAAATAATTCATACCGCAAACTAAAAGAACAAAAAACGTTTACTGAAAAGAGGAACCATACTCTCTAGAATAAAACAGTTCAAACAAATCTTACCAACTATGGAATAAAAACTTTAGTCGTTTACTCACAGAACATTAAATATTGCAGAATGAACATTCCATACGGTAATATGCATCATCGCTTTGCTTTTCTAATATGATAATTAATGAAACTTTACAATCTGCGATATGATGACATATTCAGGCATTATGTAATCAAAACATCAATATCCCAAATAATTCATCGACTCATGAAATAGTTACTCATCTCCCAAAACTGTATTGTTGCTATGAGACGGTATTTCGTTAGATTCCTACCTTATTTAGTTCCTATACACAGCCAGGTTCTACTGCTGGTTTGCCTTTATCCTAACTTAGCTTAGTCACATTTAATGGTTTTTGTTCAAAATTAGTAACAAACAAAAACTGTATGTCATTGCCAAAACCAACAACACAACACACATAAAACGGCAGACCCTGCTCACAAAATGGAACGCTGTAGCCTTTGTAAAGCAAACCAAGTCTGCAACCTAGTAACAACCATCGTATCCCTCAAATGTTCTAGATAGTGTAGCTTTTAAATGTTTGAGACTAAAACACAGAACAAATATCGTTTACCACGAACCATTAGATACATTTTTAACAGTCTCATTCAGCATGTTGATACAAATATTGTCGATTACAAGATTTGACCACCTCCATAAATGTATATTCAAACTGTTATTGCCTTTTGCTACGTCTGACGTTTCCATGATTGTTCAGTGGTGGATGGAATGTTGTCAGATAAAATAGTTTTGCATCCAGCCATGTGCTTTTGCAATGCATTTTTATTTACGTAGCCTTTTAACAATATTTGTAACGTTCAACGTATTATAGAAAGTCAGTAATGTAGTTCACGCAGCATTTTGCCTATGAATAAAAAAAACTTTTTACAGCGTTAACTGTGTAGCATGTTGCGACAGAAAACAATGACAACTGAATCCAAATTTGAATAGCTGATGTATACTGCTTAGTGTATCTTATCGTGCAAAGTCATCTTATTGCATAGGAAATTGCTATTTTTACCTTGAACTGAGCCAAGGGTCGAAATCCCTGTCTAGCTGGTCTAGTAATTTTAATTCTAAAGTCTTTTTTTCAAAATAATGTTAAGTTTTAATGTTCTTTTATTCCTCTACAAAATAGTGACACACCAAACATATGAGATGTCATGTGACTTTTTAATTTAATTTGTAATATTTTCTTATTTGTATACGAGTTAATTTTAACATTTATTTCAATGTTCTCGTATCCTTTGTACAAGATGGTGATACATAATATTATGAGTGGTCGCAAATTAAGTTAAAAATTACACTGCGAATAAATGTCTGACTGGTCTAATGTATTTTTTTTTTTAAATTTGATAAATCTTTGCCCTCGTGCCTGGCAGCTTTGGAAATTTTTAGAGTAATAATGGAATTAGCATACTCGGTGTAATGAATTTAGAATTTATTTATTTATTTATGTATTGCTTGATTGTTTGTTTGTTTACTGTTAATACATGTCTGCTTTGTATTTCATCCATGTATTTTACCTTAATTGTGTTGCACTATTTTCTTAGGGAGCTTGCTCAGTGAAGAAACAGGATGCGCGTATTACTTAATTATTCGTTTTGCTAACAGACATACCATTCGGATGACAAATCCTCTGTATTAGGCATTTGGTAAAAGTGGCTTTTGGAATGAAGATTAAATGAAACGAAATATCTTTCAGTTAATAATGGTCAGACCGGTATAATCAACCAATCAGCCAATGTGTAATAGTGTTACTTATGACTTTCGACTTTTGCTGTGCATTTCCTATTATGTGATTTGCACGTTTTAACATGGTGTGTATTTTTATTACGTATTATGTATTTCTAAATATATGCTGTGTATTTAATTATATGCCATACATCTATTAATATATTATATGCATTTGTTACTATATGGTGTTGACAACAACAAATTAAATATGCCGTGCAAACATCGTTATGTAATGTAGATATTTTATTTTATGCTATTCATTTTTATGATATGATGCGTAAACTTCATTACAATGAAAAGGTTGCGTCTAAAGGGTATAACGTGAAGAGCTGAATCCAGTGTGTATTTAACACACTGGCTTTTATTTTCGGACCAAATAATTGGCATTTATTTTCAGACCAAAAATTGGCATTTATTTTCAGACCAAAGAACATCCTACAACTCACAGCATTGTTGTTGTTATTATTGTTATAAAATGTAAATAAAGATACAGAGGTAAACTGAACATAGAGAGGCCTGCTTTCGTGAACTTTCGTTTTCAGTGTCTATTGTTGTGTGGTGATGGTGGTGGTAGTGGATTCTTCTACTCTTGATTTTTATTTGGAAGGATTTTTTATTTTTTGAGAGTTTTGAACGTTTATCTTGGCTAATTTATGAATCTAGGTAGACCTTGTCCAAAACCATGTAAACATTACGTTAATATCAACAACCCCACAAGCACCATCCTTTAAAAAGGCCGTAACAAATAGGTACAATTTGCATCTGTAAATTATTATGCTAACTATGTATGTATGTATGTATGTATGTATGTATGTATGTATGTATGTATGTATGTATGTATGCATATATTCAGTTTAAACTGTATGTTCATTATATAATTTAAAGTGCCTCGTGATACATATTTGATGCTGAAAAGATGAAGAAATATGTACTCGTTCCTAGATCTGAAATTTAAATTTCCAGAACTCTTATTCTGTATTTTACTCCCAACAAATATTAATTAATTTGTGTAATCGCATCTCACATTTACAATTTTTTAAATGTCAAATTATAAGAAAGAAACAAATGAAATAATTAACCAACTAATAATGACACTCCTGATTCTTATAAACAGGTGTTTTAGCGCGGTATTTGCAATCCATGCATTGTTTTACAGCTGTCTGATAGCGGGCAGTCTTTCAAATGAAATTGTCGGCTCTGTTACTTTTGTCTTCGTGAAAGTGGTATTAAATTGTTGTGTAACATTGTTTAAATGCCAAGTGACAAAGAAGAAAAAAACTTTTTCCAAAAGGTAGGAAAGGTGTAAAATATATATGGGAATTTGAAGGAAGAGGACGACATTGTGTTATAAATAGTACGAGGTAATAGTCACTTGACATTTCAAAATGTTACACATCAATTAAACACCACTTCATATTTGCAAAATTAGTTGTAAAGCAAAGTACCGATAAACAAATTTATAGCCCAATATCAAAGGCAAACAACTACAGCATTCAACAACAAAATTTGAAGACTCTTTTCAAACTTTTTAAAGTAAACATTTCGTGGGTGTGAGTTTAGAGCAATGTTTTGGAAAACCCATCGTTGGATTCATAATGTTTGTGTTCCAGTTTATCGTTTGAAAAAATAGTATCGTTTCGTAAACACCCAAAGGTTTGACAGAAATAAATTTCCATATAGTCCGCATCATTTAAGGTAGATAAGTAAAGACATCCTACGATTTAAAAAGATTGGGGGGGGGGGGGAATCTGATTTGACACAGCCTAGTCGAATCGTTGAATGTAAAAACCTGTCAGACGAACCTGTTGCTGGTGTGAAACATGTTCCGGTAAAATATCACACAATTTGATTTTCTGTTTTTTAATTTTGCTAGATCAAAAAAGTGATTAATACAAGCCAGAAACATACATACTATTGTATCAAATATCACCGTATAAAGAAGGAAAAATCCAAAAACAACTAAACAATTCCGATCAAATGTTGAAGAAGACTATCGCATGTTCATCAGAAGGACCCAAGACCCGGATGATTACTCAAATAACAATGCGATAATCATAGAACATCAAGCATACACCATCATAAACATTGTATCAAACGCACGTGTAAGAAATGAGATATTCCATAGGTGCGTAAAGGAACACCTGGATATGATTACGAATTGCGTGCTAATACGGACAAAAGGATGCCAACGGGCTTGAAACCGACTGAAAAACACTTTCTCTAAATCTGTAGAGCATAAAAAAGTATTAACACTTTCAAATACCTAATGCATATTTCATTTCAAAGATATCTTTTACTTCTTAAGGTATCTGCGATTTGTGCTTGAATTTGAATCGAATAACGCCAAACATAATGCATTTTCGTCAAACATAATGCATTTTCGTGCACTGGAGCAAAGTTTCACACTAAAGTACTTCACCAAGCTTTAGTTTGTAAACCATTTTATCGAGGAAAACTATATATATATATATATATATATATATATATATATATATATATATATATATATATATATATATATATATATATATATATATATAATAGATTTGTTGTAAACTCTGAGTTCACGTTTTTCTTTAAATCTGCGTTAAAATTATGTATTCCTTTCCTAATGAGATTTTAAAATTCAAATAATTTAAATTACTCACTTTCGCATTATTAAAAACGAAAAATTGATCATAATCTATCACGTCGATATAATGTGTTTGGTGTATTCATGATAAGTTTAATTGTAACCCTTGAATTCATTAGAGCAAGAAGTTAAATCAACACTCGTTCCACTGTCCACACCATAACAGAAAAATTATATATAAAAGAAACGTTTTGTGCCTGAAGAAGGGTACAGTAAATGCGAAACTAGTTGCACAATTATCGGCGTTTGTGTTGTTTTTTTTAAAAATCCCAACTCTCTCTCTCTCTCTCTCTCTCTCTCTCTCTCTCTCTCTCTCTCTCTCTCTCTCTCTCTCT
>JAECUM010056493.1:0-19619 GCA_016617855.1 Megalonaias nervosa | reverse complement strand
TTAAAATACAAGATGGAATTAGAGTTAAGAAGGCTTGAACTTCAGAAAGAGGAAAGAGAGAGGAGAATGCAATTGGAGAGAGAGGAGGAGCAAATGTAATTAGATAAAGAGGAAAGAGAGAGTAAAATGCTATTGGAGAAAGAGGAGAGAGAGAAACAAATGCAAATGGAGAAAGAGAAGAGAGAGAAACAAATGTAAATGGAGAGAGAGAGAGAGAGAGAGAGAGAGAGAGAGAGAGAGAGAGAGAGAGAGAGAGAGAGAGAGAGAGATGCAAATGCAAAAAGAAAAGGAAGAAAGAAAATTTCAATTTAGATTAAGAGAATTAGAGCTGGCAAGTGAAAAACACATCCCCACTTTACATACAAATTCAAGATTTGATGTTACTAAGAATATTAAATTACTGCCCCCTTTTAAAGAAAAAGGAGTAGACAAATATTTTCCTCATTTTGAAAAAATTGCTGAAAATTCGATATGGCTAAGGGAGTATTGGACTCGATTCTTACAGAGTGTACTTTTTGGCAAAGCCCGATACATCTCTGCTTCCCCATTAGTACATCAAAATACTGACTATAATCTGGTTAAGGAATGCATCGTAAAGGATTATGAGTTAGTCGGCAAGAATTCAGGAACTATAAAAAAGAAGCTGGACAAACTCATGTCGAATTTGCAAGAGAAAAAGAGCAGTTATTTGATAGGTGGTGCTTAGCCAAGAAAGTTGATCAAGATTACGAAAATCTAAGACAACTCGTATTACTTGAAGAGTTCAAGAATTGCGTCCATAGTGACGTTAAGTCTTATCTTGATGAGCATAAGGTCGAAAACTTAGAAAATGCTGCTCGTACTGCTGACGAGTATTCCTTTGCTCATAATGTTTCTTTTGTAAATAAGTATTCCACTCAGCAGTCGTCTGTTAAAAAATATTTCAGCCTAATACGAGCCATTCTAAATTAGAATCTGGCACAACTTTGAGAAATCAAGTTTCTGATAATATTGATCAGAAATCCTTATCTCTTCCTACGTGTACCTATTGCAAGAAGAAAGGACACGTTATTTCTGATTGCTATAAACTGAAAAATAAGCATCAGAATTAAGACAGACCTATTCCAAACGCTCTAATGAGAATGGTCTTATTCAGGGACTAGAGTGCGGATTTGTTAATGTTCCTCTCCATTGTGTAAATTTGTCATCAGACGTAGTCTCAGTACCCGTGACAGTCGGAACAGTGCATTCTTTACCCATTGAGATCATTCATTTATTATTAGGCAATGACCTAGCTGGAGACAAGGTTGTGGTTAATCCACTTGTAGCTGACAAGCCTTGTTTGGATCAGAAAGTCGATCCTACTGAAAAAGAATTTCCTGATTTATACCCAGCTTGTGCAGTTACTAGAGCTATGGAAAAAAAAGCTCTTGAGAATGATGTTGATCAGGACAGTATTCCTTTAGGTGACACATGTATTGGCCAGGCTTTTGATGAGGACACTTTCGCTCCTTGTTTGGATCAGTCAAAGGGTATTGATCACAGTGATCCTATTTTAACTACTCATTCTCTTTATTCTAATCAGGGTGACAAACGACAATCATTAGTCGTCGAACAGGAAAAAGATCCTGAAATCTGCTTGTTTCAAAGGGCCATTAGCGAAACTGAAGCCACAGAAGTACTAATCTGTTATTTCATTAAAAATGGGATTCTTATGAGAAAATGGAGACCTCTCGAGGTACCTGCTGTTGACGAGTGGTCAGTGAACTATCATACTGTAGATCCAAAATCGTACAGACATTTAATTCTTAGCCTGGCCCATGAAACTCCTTTGGCTTGTCATTTAGGGATTTATAAGGCTTATCACAAGATCTTGAATCATTTTTCTATTGGCCAAAAATTAAAAGTGATGTTTGTAAATACTGCAAATCTTGTCATACTTGTCAAATGGTAGGAAAACCCAATCAGATGATACCTAAGGCTCATCTGTAACCTATTCCTGCATTTGACGATCCGAACTATTTATCAGAATAATGGTAGACTGTGTTGGTCCCTTACCTAAGACCAAGTCATACAACCAATACTTGTTGACCATAATGTGTGCGTCAACAAGATTCCCAGAGACAATTCCTTTGAGGAATATTGAAACTAAAACAATAGTAAAAACTTTGATAAAGATTTTTTTTTTACTCAATTTGGCCTACGCAAATCTGTCCAATCTGATGAAGGATCAAATTTTATGTCTGAAATTTTCCAGCAAGTTATGGTTGAATTCGGCATCCAACAATTCAAGTCAAAGGTGAAATCATGGTTTGACAGAACTACAATGGAGAAAACGTTTGAGTCTGCTGATAGAGTTCTGTCTATCTTGTTCATTCTTCAAAATTTTCTTCAGATTAGCTATTACGGTCCTTACAAAGTTAAGAAGAAAATGAATGGGTTAAATTATAATAATAGTACTCCTTAGATGTAAATAATTTAAAGGATTACCAGTATATTGAGAGAGATAGCCAGGTTAATCATGCAATTAATTTAATTTAACCTGTGCAACTCAGTGAGGATTAAGCGAAGGAATGCAATCGGAGTCTGCCGATTTTGGAGTAATAAATCTTCGGAATTCAGAAATTCCGAATAATCTGGACCAGAAACTTTCACATTTGCAACAACAAGAAAGGAATGAACTTAAACAGTTATTACTTGAAAATGAGCACTTATTTCCAGATGTTCCTACAAGAACAACAAAATCTACCATGACGCTGAAATTGTTTATTCCACACCTGTAAAACAACACCGGTACAGGATGAAACCTCTCAAACAGGAATAATTGAAAAAAGAAATTCAGTATTTGCTACAGAATGATCTCTTAAAGCCGAATAAAGGTGACTGGAGTTCACCATGTATACTTGTTCCGAAACCAGATAATACTTTCCACATGTGTACTGATTATAGAAAAGTGAACAGTCTGACTAAAACAGATTCATTTCCATTACCAAGAATCGATGACTGCATTGTTAAAATTGAAATGCAAAGTATGTCACCAAATTTGACCTTCTGAAAGGATTTTGGCAATTCCACTGACGGAAAGGGGAAAGGAAATTTCGGCATTCTAGGACATATCGTGGGAGATGGACTTTATCAATATAAAGTGATACCGTTTGGGATGAAAAATTAGCCAAGTACTTTTCAACGTTTAATGAACATAATTTCATCTGATCTAGATAATTGTGATGCCTACATCGACGATGTCATCATCTACAACGACACCTGGAAAGATCATTTAGCGATAATTCGGAAATTCTTTGACAGACTCACTGATGCAAGTTTGATGATTAATTTATCCAAAAGTGAGTTTTGCCGTGCTTGTGTAACATTTCTAGGACATATCGTGGGACATGGACAAGTTAAACCTATAGATGCTAAGGTCAAGGCTATCTCTGAATTCCATGTGCCTATCAGTAAAAAGCAACCGATGCGACTTTTGGGTATGGCTGGATACTATCGGAAATTTTGTTCCAATTTTTTCATAGTTGCTGAACCCCTGAGCAAGAAAACCAAGTTTCATTGGACTGAAAAATGTCAGGAGGCTTTTGATAAGTTAAAGGCCATACTTAAGAATGCACCAGTTCTTACAGCTCCAAATTTCAGTCAATCATTTAAACTGTCTGTTGATGCAAGTTATGTCGGTGTTGGAGCAGTATTGATTCAAGAAGATAAAAATGATCTTGGTCATCCAGTGTGTTATTTTTTCTAAGAAAGTAAATAAGCACCATAGAAATTATTCCACAATCGAGAAGGAATGTTTGGCTTTGATATTGGCATTACAACACTTTGAAGTTTATATTAGTTCAGCTCCTTCTCCGATTATTGTGTTTAGTGATCACAACCCCCTTACTTTCATCGGCAAGATGAAAAACAAAAATCAGAGATTATTAAGGTAGAGTTTGTTGTTGCAGGAATATAATATTGACATCAGGCATATCAAGGGAAAAGACTGTTTAATAGGAGATGCACTTTCACGTGTATATAAATATATTGTTTCACGTAAACTTTGTGTCATTCATATTTCATCTTATGTTTTCTTAACCACACGTATATTTGACCTATAGTAAAAAGTAAGCTTTATTGTATAAATCTTTCTTTTTCTTTAATTGTTGTATGTTAGTTTTAATTTTTTTTTTTTATTCCTTTACATGTACTTGTAATGTAACATTGTTTGCTGGACTTGACCTTGTCCAAATTTGAGTTCATTTCTGCTTGATCTGACTGACGTTTTAAAAAATTTTAAATTTTATTTATGTAAACAACTAATAATAGCTTCATTATTCTCGATTTGTATGAGCTTATTAACAGAATTATTATTCAGGCACACAAGAAGGAGTAAATAAGTACAATTAGATCATTCTAGAAGGTCTTTTTCCATTAGGTAATGGTTGTTTTTAGTAAACGCTAAATGTGACCTGAGGTCAAGTAGAGAACTATATTATCTTGTGACTGTGAGGATTTTAAGAGTAGTGCTTTAACATCTAGCACTTTAAGTTGTATTATGTTGTGACCAGTTTGGGCGGAATTTTATTTTCTTCAAATTAATTAATTCAAGTGATTATTTTCTCTGGAAATACAAAAGTGCTCTGATACAATTCTTGGATAAAGACATTCACTGGAATTTATACTGAATTCAAACCTTGAATAATATTTCTGTGATTCAACAAGAGACTGTTGACACATCAGTACTTCGTAGGCTATAACAGACACGTCATCGCCTTCAATTCTGGATCTCTTCGGGACTTGAACTGAGTTTTATTCAGGACTTTATATTACTAGGACTTGTGTCTTTAATTCTTGGATTATTTTGGGAATTTAATTCGCAATACCGTAAGTTCTTTTTTCTCATTTTTCACTTTGTAATCTAGACAAATAAATTATTTGTTAAATTTTGCAAAGCTTGTTGTCCTCACTCTTTTCTGTTACTTATTTTAAGAGCACAGACTCGTAACGCTATCCTCTGTTTAATATGTTATGTATTATGGGCTGGAGGCTTGAAATAATGAATAAACTCTCTGTTCTCTTTTGTGCTGTTCAGTTCATCGAACCATTTCGTTCTGATATATCGAAATTCATTGATTCCATAGCTTTATCAACGACGTCATCTATGCCATAAACTAAACGGACATCAACATTCGTTCATGGGTAGAATTCATTTATTTGGTAATCCTCTCTACAGCCGACAAAATTGAAAAAATAAATGCAAGCATTTCGCATATTTCCTCTGTGTTCCTGGGGAAATACCTTTCATGAAAAGTAACAAGGCACTTGCTTTGCCTGTTTTTTTTTACTTGTATTTAACATAATTGTTAAGTTGATATGTTCACAAGTGACGGTGGATTAAGTCCGAGTTAACACGTAATTATTCGTTTTTGACAACAGGGAACCACATATTTTAAAATTGTGCATTATTCATTTGAACAAGTCTTTTAAGAAAGCTTTTCAACGATATCGAAGTCACATAGTTTGGTATTCAATTAATTATTTATGAGCAAATACGAAACTAGAATGACGGGAAAAAGTCAGCTATGAACAGGCAAAAATAATAAAAAAAGAGATAATGGGAATGAGAACGAGTTCAATCGAAACGTTAAAAATAGGTATAGAATAGAAAACTTATTGATGCTTTTCTTCCGCGAATGAAAATCACCTTCAACTTATGAGTTAGTTATGAAGGAGTAAGAACGTAAAGCCTTTGCCATCACCACATTGACTGGCGTTGCTTAATTAAAAGATAATTAACGAAACCTGACTTACGAACATCACTTAAATTTATTTGTATGTGAGCTCTATCGTTCAAAGATAGCTAATTTCTGTTTCAAAACTGAAATACCGTGCTCGCCGAGGATGATATTAGCACCAACAGCAGCAACAAAAACAGCAACATAAAGGACAACATGAACACTACTGCAACTCCTCCTATTAATAAAGAACTACATCCATCAATCACATTCCGGATTCTGCTTTTGTATAAAATATCTGTATTGATATACTTATTGTCAAACCAATTGATGACTCTTAGGGCAGGTTAAATTAGGTCTTAGACCATTAAGATTTGATTATGATCAAACAAAGTCACTTTGAAACAGATAACTAATTAAAAAGTATCATAGTTTCTGCTAAACCTTTCACTGTATCCATATAAATGTCTTTATTAGTACCCGGCATAACGTAGCGGTGGTTGCCAGCCCCAAACGTAATCGCTTTCTTATCAAAATCCTTTGCACCTGTTTCTTGATGGTTCAATTGGATCCAATTGCAACATTTAATTTCTTTCAAATTTAATTTCTTTCTTTAAGATGCGCCCGAGGTTTTTGTTCTTTCTTTGTCGCTATACCATATGACTAGAGATCAAAGGGTGTAACGGCCACTGACATGGTGAGTTACATCACAGTGAGGTGCGAAAATATGGAGACTCTCGGGGCGATGGCCAAGGCAGTTGTTCTTATCGGGAAACAGAGCCCTCACATCGTGGGAGGAATCAACATTTATCTGATTGCTATCGGTCGTATGCTGCTATTGATCTTATTTCATGATCAGCGCTCCGCAGATTTTATAGTAAAAATATTGACAACATTACACAACTATGAAGTTATATTCCCAGGATAGGCCATAAGGTGTTCAATTTAATTATGAGTTGAGAAATACAGAAAGTAACATTTCTTTTTGCCATAAAATTAATTCTTTTTATCAGAATGAAGGAACTATTATGACGTATAAGTCATTGCTGGTAATTTTGTATACTGTCTGATATTTTCGGTGCCAGTGCGATTCAGGCTCATGCGATCTGACATCGCATGAAGGGGAAAGTGGATTTTAAAAAAGTGTTCATCAAGTTATATTCCATAAAAAGAAAGACCCTCAGTGAAAGCATGAATTTGAAGAAAGAAAAAAAAAAAAAAAAAAAAAAAAAAAAAAAAAAAAAAAAAAAAAAAAGAAGAAGAAGAAGAAAAATCATGCAAACGCTTGTGCGTCTCAAAGGACAATATTACAAACTGTAAACTTAAGATATTGTCTGTTATATAGAAGATATTGCAAACAAAACAAACGAGACTGAAAATGCCGTAAACAGAATACACTAGAACGGTAAAATTAATAATGAAAAATACAAGAATAACTAAAATACTTGTAACATGTCAAAGACACAAATAACAACGAAAGCAAAACAATGACAACAACAGAAGAATAAGAATAAGAACAATGATGATAATGGCGAGGGTTATCGCCTGTAATGTATGGTTATCCTTTGTGCCCCATCATCCAAAACTTCGACTCCTTACACAGATAAGTTCTAAATAGTGAATGACTCGTGACTCCAATCAAACGCGATATATCTCTTCTCAAATATGAATGCTTTCATCAAAGATAGCTTTAATTCACAAGCAGCTTAGATGAAGATATCGAACTATAACTGTCCGTATAGCACAAATACGGCTCTCATTTCTGTTGAGATAACACGACAACTTTTCCCGCCATCTAGCAAACAAATTGCTTAGACCCTCTTCCTTAGTGATACAAAACTGCCTCCTGTGATCCACATGAATATAATAATCTGTCGGTAAATGTTGCTGTCAGTGGGAATTGAATAGGCTATCTGTGAACATTGCGGTCCATTGAAATTGATTTAGCTGCCTGTGGCAAGCAGGAAAATGAATGATATTACAGATAGAATGAAAAGAGATAAGGTTTTTGTTTTTTTAAATCAACCCGACTCTATATCTAACAATAAGATGAAAATATTGAAATAGAGCGTGTAGTACCACAAGCGGATTTTCAACAAACAAAGGGTAATGCAAATCAAAAAACGTACATGCAATCACAGAAATATTTAAATTGATCTAAAATTTTAAGCTAAGAAGCTAAAGTCGGCACGTGAAACTTCCTCCTGGAAGAATAAAGAAATTCGGATTTAAATAACAATGACAGAAGGTATTTAACTGGAGAAAGAGAAATTCATTACTTTAGATGGTGTTGGTTTTGGATCATGTTGCCTTATTCTTATCAAAGTGAAGAAACAGGATGGACATGAGTCTTTTTACCAGATAGCAAAAAAACTCAAAAGGAAAGAATAGCAAGACTAAAACAATGTATAAAGTCATGTATATAGTAGGTGTTTTGAGATGACATGCATATCACAGGACACCCATGATACAGTCTGTTTTGGTTATTCACAACACAGCAAAAAGGTTAATGGAGCCATTAATTTTAGAACAGTAATGTGATGACTCAGAGCAAAACGTTATGATAAGATTGTGACTAGCTCACACATGGGTAAAACGTTATGATAAGATTGTGACTAACTCACACATGGGTAAAACGTTATGATAAGATTGTGACTAGCTCACACATGGGTAAAACGTTATGATAAGATTGTGACTAGCTCACACATGGGTAAAACATTATGATAAGATGGTGATTAGCTCAGACTTGGGTTAAATCCTACTCTCAATACCATTGTACTGATGAAGTGCATTATTTTAAAGGCTGATAACAAGCTATGACAATAAGACAAATAACTGTTAAGGCCACAAAATAAGAAAAAATGAGTAAATATTATGTTGCAAATATAGATTACGATGATGATAGTCTTGTTATTTCGATTCTCTTATTTGTGAGTTCGAAGGATAAATGATAATCAAGAAGTGCGAAAAAGTCACATTTACAGGTGACGAAAAAGAATATCGACAATGAAATAAGCAATCCGTTATTTATATTGATACCAAAGGCAAGAGGCGCTGCCATATGAACTTTTTTAAGTAACGGTGTAGTTGAGGAGCCTGTGTGAAGGACGGATTCGTGCCAATGGCAATGTGCAGCGGAGATGCAGTCTGTGAAGATCAAAAGCACATTTAGGAACCTCCAATCCTGTATGTTGTTTTGTTGATTCCATTGATAAAAATGCAAATAACAAACATCATAATCAGAAACAATAAATAAGACGTGATCAGCTAGAAACGATAAGTTGAACCAGGATTCCATAAGGAGAAACTTATCAAATACCAATAAAACTTGGCAAAATCAATGCTGCTGATTTAGATAAATTACACAAATTATTTGCAATATCTATGAAATCAAGTATAATTTTCTCGAAAGCTGTTATTAACTTGAAGTAGAAGGTTGAAGATTGGTAGGTTGTTAAAGAGCGACAGTGAAAAAAAAAAACTTCCAACTTTTCAAAGTAATAGCTATAAAAAAGCACAACCTTCATATAATCGTTTCCATTGCTGTATCTAACACCTTGCCAACACATTTCTGGTTAAATATCGTTTTCACTTGGTCAAATAATTAGTTGTTTCTTCAGTATTCAGTGTCCAGTTGTAAAAGATGTTGATATTAACAATAAAGAATCGACCAAAGCAAATCACGAAAATAAAACCACGTCCGTAAAATATGATCCAATACCAGACATGCTTTAATATTTATAACTAATAAATAGCACATTTTCCAGCATACAAACATCCAGTGAAACAAAATCTTTGAACAACAATGTTTACAAGCAGCCCTAAACTTGGCTCTAACTGTTATACACAATATACATTAAAAGTTCTTGTTCTTTAGTTTGTTAACAAATCCACCAACAATCATTGATATTGCAGGAAATGCAAAACGTATTATTTAAACCTAGATTGCAACTTACTATCTTAATGCTTGGACTTCTACCTGTCAGAATTGTTAATATTGTACAAACATAAAACTAACAATTATTTTTGGCCAATAAAGACTACAGATTTACTTGCAAACAAATGTCGACTGAAAAAGAAGTCTAACAGCAATTTACAATGCAACATTAAACTCTGCTGTTGCATGCATGCAACATGCAGTTGAAAAAGAAGTTTTAGTCTACAATTTGCTATAATCAAACATGGATACTAAAGAAGTTTTTAAGCTGATTAATAAAATTTCTCTTTGCCAGTTCAGAAATTTTTTATTTAGTAAAGGGATAGCTCTTGTCCAAAGGATAATTACACATATACTTTCAAAAGCTAGCTAATGTTTAAAACAATCACGCCCAATACAACGCGTGCTACGGGTACAACACAGCAGTACAACCAAAACCATCGGCTCAGTAACAATATATCATAGACAACCTCCTTTAGGCCCCATCCTTCCAACAGATAATAATATTAAAATTTAGACTGTAAAATATTAACGAGATTAACAAATGATTTGGTCAGAGATACTAAACGCAAAAGAGATGTTAATAAGAAATACAAGGTAGAATAGAATGTTTTGATTTAAGTAGAGGCTCGTGTGGTAAACGTTTTAGATAGTATTGATCCAACAGCAGACGAATTACGTGTTGCAGAAATAACCATAGTTGTAATTGTTCCTTTAGATTTTAACGAGTTTGTTGTGACGTTAAAATTTGTTGCAAAAGCTTTCAAGGAAAAGATGATCTACAAGAGGAATTTAAAACATGAAATAGTAACTTCTCTCTTTAATTTGCAGCAATCGCGTAGCAACCGCTCAGGCAAACTGGTGGGGGAAGGGTAGACCCAGTGGGGTCCCAAAATTCACGTCAAATAAATTTTCTGTTGGGAGGGGCATCATAGCTAAGTTTTGCAGGGAAGGGGTGCATAATTCTTGCTATGCCACAGGCACATAGGATGGATTGACAGCATGATATGTAAAGCGATCAGTGAAAATGAAATCAACTTAAAGGTGACTCTTTCAATCATCAACAAATATACAAAGCAATCATTGAAACTGAAATCAACTTAAAGGTGACTCGTTGAATCATCAACAAATATACAAAGCGATCAGTGAAACTGAAATCAACTTAAAGGTGACACATTCAATCATCAAAAAATACACAAAACGATCAGTGATAATAAAATCAAAAGGTGACTCGTTCAATTATCACGTGTGCACGTTGCTTACATGTGTGAAAAATTGAGAAAATAAATAAGTATTATAACCTTGTACACATAATGTTCATAACCATGCGCTGGTCATATGTAATATTGTGAGCGTAAAGATTAACGTTTTGTTTTTGCGCATCAATTATTAAGTTACCATAATCAGATCGATGCAAATACATCGAAAAATTTGAAGTGCGGCTACTTACCTACTTTTGTTGATTCATTATCCATTTATAGCTAAATGTTGCCAAAAAATTATATCATTTAGTCCATCATGGGTGCCGCAATATTATTTACATCGTATCATGCAAGACGCTTTCCGATTTTTTTTTTAATTGACATGATGTCATGTATGCGTTAAGTCAAATTCCCTTGCACATTCATTTGATGTGTATGAAAAATCTAATCTCGATCCAAAACGCTTGTAGGTATAAAGGAATTAGAGAAAACGAAACGAAAATTTTTTTCCGTACGCATTATATTGAACAATTTTTCTCTCCTATACAAATTAAGTATTATTATTAGATTTTCTTCAGAGTTTAAGTGTTACTTGTTATTCTTGTACAGAAACGTTGTTGTAAACAAATGAAGATTGTATTGTGCACATAGCCAGGTATGTAAACAATCATCCCGTGGAACAGAGAAGGAGGAGGGAGGAAAGAACCGAGAATGCAGAGCTCAGATGAAAATCATAGGTAAAAGATAACCTTTGGTCTCTTCAGTAGCGCCATACCATTCAAACTTTATATCTTTTAAAGTAAGCAAATGTTTATATTACGGAGATTTATTTAGATTTTCATGCAATTCTCTGGGATATTTTGTCTTTTAAATCCTAAATCTCTTGTATTCCCAGACCGTTTCGGTCATTGTAATAGCGAAATATTTATAATCAATTAGTATATATCATCAGTTTTCCATATTAATTCCTCTGAATTCATCTGCGATGTAACGAATTCATTACAGATGCAGTTTCTTTTGGGTAACAAATGATGTAATATCATTACCCAAGAAAGATAATATTATTAACGATAAAATTCATGCATATTCGTTGGGATAAATATTCACGCTTTTGATTAAAGGTTTTCAGAAAATATTATTTTCATATATTCTCGTTGCCGGTCATGTATTGGAATTCATTTGGTCTTATTGTGTAATGTATACGGAGGAACAGATTAGATATATTTTAAATGATCAGCTTTTATTTATCTTGATGTTGTAGTTTATCTACTGTACCGCCTATCGCTACATTCTTGGTTTATGAGTAGAAAATGAGCGAAATGCTATCAACATTTACAGACATGCAAAATTCCAAAACTCAATTTCGTCGCATCTCGGTATATATCCATTTGTCTAAGTTATTTGTTGTATGTTAAGAGATGACAAAAATAACGTAATGCTAATTATTTCTTTAATAAATTTTCTAGACAAAGACTCGTTTCGAGACATTTTATTATTTGATAATCTGACAATTTGATTTGGCAAAGTTTTAGGTAGTCGTTTTACCATATGCGTATGGGTTAGAGACCGAAGGAGAATTATTGCAAATCGTTTTAATTTTATGTCTAGTTAATAATATATTAGTGTTTCGTGAATTATTGTGTAGTCTAGAACAAATTGTTGTCTAGAACATTCAGAAAGATAGCACAGGACGCGTTCTAAATTACGGACGTCCTTTTTTTTTTTTTTTTTTTTTTTACTTCAAAACTATATCAAACAGATTTCGCATCGATCGTAGTTTTGAAAGATCCACTAAAATAACGTTTGAAATTTGACAGTTTGTAATAGGAAAAATAGAGGATAACTGACTTATTCAAAATTTTCGACTGGTCATAAGACCGCGTGGAGTGCTTGGGTACTAATATGTTTAATATTTTCTTATTCAATTTGGTTTTCATTAATTGATTGGAGTTTACAGAAAGGTGTTCCGTTAAAGGCGTTAAAGCTTATGGTCTCGGAAACATAAAAAAAAAATTATATATAAACATTGCACGCCATTTTAATAACGGGTTAGGGTATCTAGAAAATTAAGGCTATCCTTTTATATGTGACATGCACCAACGAAGCCAATCATGTGATATATTGGTACTCTTAAATTATTGGCCCAATTTGGTCAGATGTCAAGAAGAAATCAGGGACAATGTATTATCAATTTTATACCTTTATCATTATACAGTTACCTGTCCTAAATTGTAAAACGACACGTTAATGAAAGATTCGTTTATTGGGTTAAATGAAGTTTAAACAAGGCTATAGTTATGTTTCTCTTGTATCTTAATTTCGCGTTTACCTTTGACCTTCTAAAGTAATTACAAATCTCATTAATACTTTCCAGATTTATCTATACTATGAAACTTTAAAGCCAGGCTATAGACGGAGATTCTAAATCACGCCCGGTAAATCAGCTCTGTGGAAAGTTTAGGAAATCAAAGCGAGAATCAGGTAGTAAACTTGCAGTACTGAATTTACAGCGGTTTAGAAAATTAGAGAATGACCTAAGTACTAAAATGTGCGGATTATATTTAAACCGATTTAACATGACCATGGTACACGTAAATTAGTGCCAAAGATTCTTTACTCGTGTCATGCTTTCATCACCCATTAAATAAATGTAGCATTCTTTTACTTCTAAAAATAAAACCAGAATTATAATATGGATCGACGGAAATGCCGTATAATGGTACTTTCGTAAAATGTACGATAGATGACAGGTGTTTCTTTTATAAATGTAACCGATAAAAAGAGAACATCCTAATTCAAATGAGAGTAAATTATGTTGATCATTAACGTTCGCTAATTATACTACCAATATCAAAGTATACAGAAAAAGACAAATAGTAACTTGAAGTCAGTGAAATTATGCATGCCTAGAGTTAGTTGTCTTTGAAGTTACATTTCTCTTCCAAACCAAATTTAATTGATAATCTCATTCTGCGTTTTTCCTAGCTACCGTTCATTGAGCTCTAGATAATCCACTATATTCCATATTTGCTACATTGGAATTATGTATACTATGTACCCAATTTCAAAAATAATCACAATTGAAGAGTAATTGGGATTCTTATGTACAAAGGATGCATTCCTTTGCGTTCACGGATTCCTCGATATATTACTGGCAATATTGGGTATTGTTGTACGTGTTAGTGACTCAGTTATACTTTGACGGGTCCCACATCTAACGTTGATTTTACATGCTTTTCACAGCACGCGCCATTCTGCCAGTTTCACTTTAGCATATCCCTCATATTTTTGAGCATAGTTTATCATCATCAAAACATTTGTTCTTTCTTTTGTTGTAATCTTTACACCATCGGTTGACGTGTTGGAAAATTGTTACAATTGTGTTTCGTGGCGATAACAAAAGAATTACTTGCGGTGAATTTATTTTTACAATGTTGTCAATTGAATGAGGAAACAGAAGTTTATCATTATGCCAGTGAAGTAATTTGTATTTATATACAAGTTCCTTTTATATTTCTAAGTTCCAAAAGTCAAAAGAACAGTAGGCACTTTGATTCCTGACCATAGCTTCTGCATGTTTTAACTTTTCAACGTTGCATACGTCACTGCCGCTTCAAACTCTATGGCCTTTAGACACATTCTCAGTTAAACAACTTTTATGACCAATGACAATTTTATATTCAAAGGTTGCTCTGATTGAAGTAGACATCACCAGATCAAATTTTAGTGGAAGGAATTTGTAAAGCAATCGCATAACTAGTTTATTTTCGATGAAACTTTGGCACGAGACAAGGCTGAAATTAACTGATTTGTTGAATGACGCCTTCAAGAGCCTTTACTGTTACGGGAAGTAAATTACAATTTACAAGGATGTCGATGGTACCGTGCCATATGTAATGGGCAATCAACTGACCGTTTTGTGCAGTCTACTATTAAACAAACAATAGGAAATCGATAGCAAACAAGAACTTAAACTGTCTCTATTTTGCAATGTCCAGAGGAAGGTTCATTTTAACAGATCGACCGTGAGATATAATGTTTAGTGTTAAGCACAGAGACACTATCCAAGATATAAACTATCTTTCCTCAGGCATATTTCTCAGTTTTTGTCTCCTGAAACCCTTCCTATATCATAGATTACTTTGTGTTGCGAAGCAATATCTATTAATTGCTACATATCTGGGAGCATTAGGTAACATATCGACATCATTGACTTTCTGTATGCCTGGTAAATTGTTTATTGCAACGGGGGATCGACTTAAAAGCCTTTGCTTCTTTTTCCTTTCTTTCTTTCCTTCTTTCTGTCTCTCTCTCTCTCTCTCTATCTATCTATCTATATATATTGTTACAAGTCTATGATCCTAAAACAAGTAACAGAAAAGAGTGAAAAAGAAACAAGCTTAGTAAAATTCAACCAATAATTTATTTCCCTAGAATATAAACTGAAAATGAAAATCAAAAAGAACTCACGGTACTGCGAATTAAATCCCAAAATAATCATAGAATTACAGATAAAAGTCCTAATAATAAGAGTTTTGGATGCATTTTAGTAGAAATTCAATATAAATCCAACGCTGAAAGTATTGATGTGTCTGTGGTGCCCTATTTCGTTGTGTTGTACAAACAGTCTTTTGTTGAAACACGGTAATGTAATTCCCATATTGAAGTGGAGAAGAGCTTTCAATGTAACGTACAATACAGTTTAATCTGAATATGTATGCATTGAAAAACTACACTCCCATCTTAGTGGAATAATATATATATATATATATATATATATATGGTATATATATATATATATATATATATATATATATATATATATATATATATATATATATATATAGTATTATGTAACAGTCTGTTAAAAACAACGAAATAGAAGACGTGGAAAGTCAAATATTATTGACTTGATATAACAGCCTAGACCTATCGACGATTACCAGTTATAGACAATGTGTA
The DNA here is from genome assembly GCA_016617855.1 of Megalonaias nervosa. Taxonomy (NCBI): domain Eukaryota; kingdom Metazoa; phylum Mollusca; class Bivalvia; order Unionida; family Unionidae; genus Megalonaias; species Megalonaias nervosa. Next base: position 3,816 of record JAECUM010056493.1, on the reverse strand, counting down.
CTACATGATATTCTCTTCCAATTTGAACGATTGGTTTCATTCTTTAAATGAAGTGCTTTAGTGATGATAATTAGTACAGTTATTTTAATGAGATAATCAGTACCGTAATTGGAATGAAATAATTAGTAGAGTGATTGGAATTAGATAATTAGTACATAAAGTGGAATGATATAATTAGTACGATAATTGGAATGAGATTATTAGTACAGTAATTGGAATGAGGTAGTACAGTAATTGGAGTGAGACAATTAGTACAATAATTGGATAAAATAATTAGTACAATAAATGGAATTAGATAATTAGTACAATAATTGGAGTGAGATAATTAGTACAATACTTGGAATGAGATAATTAGTACAGGAATTGGAATGGGATAATTAGTACAGTAATTGGAATGAGATAATGAGTACAGTAATTGGAGTGAGATAATTAGTACAGTAATTGGAATGAGATAATTACAACGATAATCTGAATGAGATAATTACTACGGTAATTGGAATTAGATAATTAGTACAGTAATTGAAATGAGATAATTATTACAGTAATTAGAATGAGTACGTATGAATTATATGGACATCCTTTCAGAATGATCAATTATTTGTCATGTCTGGAGCTGAGAGCTTTTCGTAAATTTAAGTCATGTCCATTGTAATATTTAGAACTATTGCAATAGTTTTTACATCAAGCTAACTTATAACTCGATCCTATGTAGCACGGAGTATGAGAGAACTAGTCACTCATATTTAAATTGTGCCCGTTGCTATGTCTAATATTAAAATAGAATAATTCATTAAGCATGGTTTTGATATGTATTTCCAAGTCATTTTGCTATAAGATATTTCGGTTTATTAAGTAAACGTTATCCTTAAAGATGTGAAACGAGACACGGTGTCTTTTTGATTTACTTTACTTTGGCGCCATGTTCGCTACCGAATCTTCACGGCAATAACAAATAAATAATCTGCTATAAAGAAACAATTTTTGTTTGGTTTCCATTACATAAGTTATAGAAATGAGAAGAAAATACGCCATTTGTGTATCTTAAGAACTTGCAATATTTTTCATATTCTGAACCTCATGTTTTTAATGTGTAAACACACGTACGTAGTAATGAAAGAAATGGATTTCAGTAGTCATTGAAAGTTATATGTGTAAACACACGTACGTAGTAATGAAAGAAATGGATTTCAGTAGTCATTGAAAGTTATATGTGTAAACACACGTACGTAGTAATGAAAGAAATGGATTTCAGTAGTCATTGAAAGTTGTATAGGATGCCACTTTAACTAGGACTCTTTTTGCTTGTAAAATTAAAGGTATCCAGTTGTTACACTTAGTACTAGAAGTGGATAATAATAAAGAACAGGTCTGCATAAAAAAAAATATGTTCATACTGGACTATTATGTAGCCATTTCAAACTTGATGTTTGTTTTTAATCCTCAGTTTTCGCCAAGGAATTATAATGTTCGAGATTCTTTGCTCCTGTATATTAAAAAGCTTCCATCGACAGCGAGTTGTCTGTAATAATAATATGAAATGCAATTTACTACGCTTTATGATTACCGTGAACAAGACCTGATAATTCCCCATATCCAAGTTACAGCTTAATTTCTCTTAGAAAATAATTACAGCAAAGAGAAAAACAATTGTTTCTATTAAGCTGTCAGATTTATTCTGTTTTAATTACAAAGTATTTTCCATCATAATAGTAAAATGAGGATCATTATTTTCAGTTTAATGGAACACTCGTCAAGCTAGGATTAAATCAAATCTTATATTTGATATAAAAGCTATAGAAAATCCCACAAGACGACACATTACACATCTGTCCAATCCTTATTGATGAATAATCTTCGCTTTCTAATCCCAAATGTTGTCATCCTCGACAGGGAGTGTTATCAATAATACCTCTGGTAGTTCTTACGCCATTATCATTGAGTGAATATTACTAAGTCGCTATTTTCTATTTGGATGATTGTTAAAATGAGTCCCTTTCAAATTTTCTGAACTGAAAAATATCATACGGGAAGAACACATTTAAAATTACATTGAGATGTCTACTTCCCTTTCGTTGTCGTTGACATCCAGGACCTGTTCACACTTTTTCCATCAACTTATTAGCTAATTTCTACAGTTATCAAGAGAAAACCCCGAATCATACATCTATATTATATAGGCATGAAATCAAGATAGTTTGCATATGGTTTGTATATATGATGCAGAATAATTTCTTAATCATTTTTATCAAATAATCTCTCAGCTAAGCTCAGGGTTCAGTTTAAAGCCAGGATACCTCTACAGTGTCATATAGGTAAGTCAGAACGTCCAGACATAACATGGAAGCAAGGAACTTCTATTGTTTCGTTTTGAAAACGAATGAACCATTTAAAACAAAAATATAGGGTATATTCTAGTCAAATGTGATAATTAAATGAATTTCAAATGGGCTGGTACTGCCATAATTGATGTCATCTTCTCTGTATTGCTTGTTGTTGAAACGATGGATGCGAACTCATAAATAGTCCCCAATTAACAGGATATTTATGCAAAAATCCTATGTTAGAAAGCCATTTTCTCTTTATTTGCTACTGTAATAGACTAAAAATAAAACGTATTTTATGTGCACGTTAATCCTACGATTGAAAACCAGTATTTATTTTTTATTTCGATAAATACTTCTATTGCACCTTTCGCATATTACAAGCAATATGGTGTGATTGTTTTCGAAGGGCATTTTGTTTTCAAATAAAACGTGTACTATCATACATTCAACCAATGTTTACGCATATATGAGGATCGGAAGAACATTTTTCTAGCAAAGTTGACATCGCTACAAAGGAGAGAGTTCAAGTTTTAAAACTAATGATTAATTGTTAATATTTTCAGGTAGTTTGTAATTGTTTTGAGCCAGCAGAAAAAAAGATTAATAGCCTTTATTGCTCTCGGTTACATTTTGACTAATATTTTTGTGGACATGTGACAAGGAAAGAAACAAAACTGCACAACACACGAACATAACTCGGTGAAGAAATGATATACTCCTTGGAATAATTGTTACTTAGGAGTAATAGCACAACCTATGTGAAGTCATAGGAGGTTGAAAACTATGTCCATGACAAAAAGAGAAATTTATCAATTTGGTTTTTCTTCATTAATATGGATTGTTGGTTTGTCATCAAACATCTTCCTAGATAATACAAGTCTCGACGGAAAAGTAAATATACATTAAACCGGCGTTGTCAAAACTTTTAAATAATATCGTACCAGTTACATCTATGAATAACATCATGAAAATTCTAGAGTTGTTGATACACATAACATTCGTGACAGTGAAAGTGCCCTCATCATTATAATAGCCAGATCAGGTCAAGTGTTGTGGGGGGGGGGGTCCAAAATTTCAAAAGGACCTTGTCTTTCCTCGAAAGGGCACCAAACCAAAAGTGTATATGTCTATTTACTCAGAGTGTGCATAATACACAATAAACGTGCGCAAGAATAAAACGAGGTCAAATTTCATGTGACAAGTGACTGTACGTTTGGGTTTGTACGGCTTTTTTTTAAGCCAGGCCCTGATTATGCCCTTTGAATGTGCATTGTGCTCATCTCTATTGTAACATTTAAACAGATTTGCCCTATTTAATAAGATTACAGTTTCATCAAACGATAATCAGTAGATAATGTTGTAAGCATCCGTGATACAAGTACATCGATCTAGGTACAATATACGTGTTTTCTCCATATTTTACATTAGTAACGAAATGTATCAAACCTCTTAGGAAATACATTTAATAGTATTAGGAACTTAGATATTTTAG
>JAECUM010056492.1:0-20607 GCA_016617855.1 Megalonaias nervosa | reverse complement strand
CCAAAAGAAAAAGAGCAGCGGTGTCAAGACCAGGTCACAGCCTCAGAAAAAGAAAAAGAAAAGCCCACAGAAAAAGAAAACAGCTTCTACCCGAACGAGAGGCTCTGCAGTCAGGACACAACCTTACATTCGCAAACCACGACCTGCCGCAACGGTAACCGCGCCTCCAGTAGTCTCAGGCCTTCCACTTCTCCGTTGCTGGTGATGCCAGCCAAACCCGACTTGACACATGTTCTTCCTAATTTGATAAAACAAAGAAAACCCGCGTCTCCAAAAACTTCTCCTCCAGCGGGGACACGCTCCTCCTCTTCAGAGGAAGTGGCCGCTGCTTACAAAGTACCTGCCCCCAAATTCAAAGTCCAAGAGAGAAAGGGCATGTTACAGAGTTTACTGGATTTCTCCAAGTAAGAACTGCCCCGGTTTAGTCCGTTGCGAACTCCTCCACGACGCGTGATGCCTGTCATCTAGTTGATACGACGTAAAGACAATCAGTGACGTCACATTCCAGAATAAAAAAGACCTGAGGTAAACGAGGGGGATCAGTGTTTTGTGCTCCTGAACGCTCAAAGATGTCCCCTCAAAGAAGTACACACCGTCACCATCGTCGTTCTTCTGTCCAAAAAGAAAAAGGAAAAAGACGTTACCCACTGAAAAGATACAGTCGTCCAAAGGAAAGGAGAAGCATCCAAATGGGAGGATTCTTTAGCAATTTTGGGGGGAATGTCGTCACATTTTTGACGAAGTGATAGTCCAAACAAAAGATAAAAGGGCGTGTGCCAAGTCATTGACGTCAGTGTGTGTGTGTGTGTGTGTGTGTGTGTGTGTGTGTGTGTGTGTGTGTGTGTGTGTGTGTGTGTGTGTGTGTCCCGGAGCAAACAAACAAACAAAGATGTTACCGCCCAGAAGCCATTCTTCTTCTACCCCCAAAGGAAAGAAAAGAAAGGACTGCCTCCTCGTTTAGGCATACATTGGGACGTGTTGTCCGTCCTGTCCAAAGCTTCTCCACCCATGCAAAAAAAAAAAAACTAATTCAAACCGCCTCCAAAAACGTCATCGATACCGTGTGCGAATGTTGTCTGAATGTCTTGAAAGAAACGATACCTTTGTCTAAACATCAGAAAGAATGCTTAGGCAAACATCTACACGGTCTTCGCCAAAAGGTCCAAAAGAAAATCCCCATCCGTCAAAAGAAAAAGATCTTGGTACAACGCGAAGGATTTTTGCCCATTTTGCCCATGTTGGTAGCACCCTTGCTGAAAGGAGTATTAGGAACAACGATTATGGGACTCATGCAGGGAGCTGCTTCACAAGGAATGGGTCCAAGATAAAAAGGTCCAAGAAGACAAAAGGAGAACTCTGGAGTCAAAAGATCTCAGACGTGACTATTGAAATTTGATGGAAGGACTAAAACTGGCTTTAGTACCTTACAAACGATGGATGGAATACTATCGTTGGCAAGAACAATGGACCCCGCAATTACTTCCCAATCCTCATTTGACCGAAATGTCCCAGTTACAACACGAATTGCAAACGTTGATGGATCGCAGCGATTTGTCAGAAACGGAAAAATCGCAACGGTACGGTCAACTATTGCAACAACTGCAACTCTTTCACCAGAAAGCTTTAGACAAAATAGCTCTGCCAACTCTGAAAGATTTTAAGACCCTGATGAAAAGTCCATCACCGCCACCACCACCACCACCCATCGGTCAAGACAGACTCAGCCCGACGGGTGTGTGAGGAAGAAGAGGCATGAGAAGTCTTTCAAACAATGTCAGCAGCTACCATCCTAGTAAGATTGCAGCGTCCTTGTTGACCCCTTCCCCTACCCCCAACGAGAAGAGCTTAAAGCTTGGGTTAAAAAGATGATGTCCACTCCTTCTTCGACAGAAGTCAAAAAGAAAGAAGGGAAACCAGATGTGAAAAAGAAAAGAAGACCAAAGCCATCCCATTACAAGCCACCACCACCACTGCCTTCGACTTCTACTCCCGTGGCAAGTCGAACACGTAAAGCCGTTTCTAAACCATCCTATCGTCCAATTCAGAGCAGCATCCGTGAAGAGTGGATAACTTATTTTTAAAAAAAGAGAAGGTCTTAGCCAGCATTTACTACAATCCATCCCATCCTGCATGTTACGGAGGAGTTCAGAAATTGTATCGTGCTGCCAAAACTCGAATGAAAAGTGTCCGTTTACCTCAAGTGCAACGATCGTTACAAGAACAAGCCACGTACACCTTACCCAAACCCATTCAACGAAAGTTTTCCAGACGTCGCACCCGAGTGGAGGGCAGGGCATCGATCATCAATGGCAAGCCGATTTAGCCGATGTCTCTCATCTGGCCACCTACAATCGTGGCTACAAATATTTGCTTTGCGTCATCGACGTCTTTTCCAAATTTCCCTGGGTCGTGCCAATGACTTCCAAATCGAGCAGTGAGTTAGTGCGAGCCCTCAAACTGGTGTTGAAACAAAGCAGTCATCACCCTCTTCGATGGCAAACTGACAAAGGCACAGAATTTCTGAACCAAGCTTTCCAAAAAAATTAAAGAAACGTGACATTTATTTTTTCACCACCGAGAATCCGGAAACCAAAGCCAGCATCGTGGAACGTTTTCAACGCACCTTGAAAGAACGCATGTGGAAATATTTTACGCATCAACACACTCTCAAGTACATCGACGTCTTACCGCACCTAGTCCAAGCGTACAACCAATCTTGCCATCGTAGCATAGGACGTGCCTCCCAAGAAGTGACTCCCGACAACGAAGTGACCGTCTTCGAGCGCCTGTTTGGTACTTCCCCAAGAAAGGTGGAGTGTTGGCAGCAGGAGATTTGGTGCGCATTGGCAAAACCAAGCACACTTTCGATAAAGGTTACTTACCCAACTGGACCACCAAATTGTTTCGTGTCACTGGACGAGTTCGTGGCCGTCATCCTGCCGTCTATAAATTGGAAGACATGAACGGGGAAGTGTTAAAAAGAATGTTTTACTTACCCGAGTTACAACGTGTGACCAAAAAAGAAGACGAAGTGTACGGCATCGAAAGTATTCTCGATCGAAGAACCCGAAAAGTGGGAAAACGATGTGTCAAAGAAGTCAAAGTGCGTTGGAAAGGAAATCTTCCCAGTTTTGACTCTTGGATCGATGCTTTCAAATCATCGACTGTAAAAAGAAGTGACCATCATGCCCTTCAACACAGCCTCAGCTACTGCAGTGACCACTTCTACCCCCAGTCCTTTTCTGCAAGATCTACAAAAGCAACCCTTGTGGATGTGGTGTGGAGAACGTGTGCCTAAAACGCAAATCGTCTTTTTCTGCCAAATCTTTGTGGTGTATTGTGTCATCGGTGCTGCCATTGCCAATTTGAGTTTGCAACAAGGAGACAAACAATTGTGGACCATTTTACTCAGCAGTTGCATCGGTTACCTTCTTCCCAATCCGTCTCTGAAATATTCCTCTAATGGGAACAAAAACGGGAGCCTTGCGTCCAACGGCAGTCACCCTTCCAACAGTCAACATAACCATCACAACAATCCTCTTTTAGACACTCCTCTGACCTCCAGTGACCCATCCGTTACTAGAACTCTGGAATTATGAATAACCAATTTTACTTAACGTTACCCAGTGACAGTTCCATGGAGGTGTTTCCCCACAATACCTTATGCTGTTTCACGGCCAAATTACCTCAGGCCATCCAATTGGATCACGAAGCCCATTGAGAAGTGGCTTTAGTGGAAACGATTCACCCTACACAAATCAAAAACATCACTGAAAATCAAAACACTTTTACGGTGGAGGTTATTGACCCGCAAGTGCAACAGATCTTGCATGAACGCACCACTGCAGGTGACTCTATGAAAACACAAGACACCAAAACTAATCGCTCCTTATCGATTGAAAATTCCCCCAGGCTATTATTTTAGTGGTCAACATTTGGTGAACGCAACTGCTGACAGGTTTAATGCCATGTTTGGTAAAGTCTTGGAGAAAGCCAGAAAAAGTGTCACGATCGAGTACTTCAAAATAGCTCGTCGCCTGCTGATCACATTTTCAGAGGACAAAGTATTGACCATTACATTTTGTCCTGAATTGTATAACATTTTGGGTGGAGATCCTAAGTTGATCAAGATTAAAAACGAAATACCAGCCATTACCGGCAACTTGGATTTTGCGACATATTTTCAATTCCCTGTAGAAATGAACCAAGGACTGAATTTGATTTTTGTGTACTCCGATGTGATGGAGTACAACGTGGTGGGACACACCTCCGTACCGTTATTGTGTGTCATTCCTTTCAAAGTGGATTCTGCCACGAACGCTGACGAGGAAGGTGGAAACACCTATCACGTTCACCGCGAATTTGTACATTCTCACTATTTGCCCGTCATTAAGTCGTATTTCGACACTGTCAACATTACTATAAAAGGAGATGTGGGACAAAATATTGCATTCACCAAAGGGAAAGTCACAGTGAAACTCCATTTTCGAAAACGATTACTCTAACCCCTTGTCAGTCACGTATCCTGTGTACCAATGAGTCGCTCGACAACGAGGACATGGATTAGGAGATATGCTGAAATCGGCCTTTCGTTCGGTGGCTCCCGTTTTGAAACCGATGGTGACACGGGGATTGCACGCCTTGAAAGATGCCGCGTTGACGCAAGGTAAAGAATTTCTCCAAAATGTCATCAGTGACAAACAAAACCCCAAAGAAGCTTTCTTGAGAGCAAGAAAAAATGTCTTGCTTCAAACGGGCAAAGACATTTTGGGCCGACGAGAAACTCCTATAAATGCCCTGGACACTGCCGAGTCAGTCATTCCTGCTTCCCTAGACCCACAGCAAGGACAAGGCAGAACGAGATGACAAAGAAGAAACCCCTTCAGAGGACTTCACACTCCCAGAGCTAGAAAAACTGATTCTTATAAAAATTACAGAGAGAAAATGATGCACCGAGAGTCTTGCGCCTGTTCCAAGTCGGAACTGGATCTGTTTGCCATGCCACCCACTATGATGACGATGCAAGAATCCCAATAGGTCGAATTTCATCCCGTCTCCTCTTTGACGAATTCATCTCCCATCGAGTTTGAAATCAAAGGACAGCCCGAAGATTACATCGATCTGAATAGCAGTTACTTGTACCTGAAAGTCAGAGTGTTAGAAATGGAAGACAATGGCAATCCAGAGGACACAGATAAAGTAGTCCCCACCAACAATTTCATGCGATCCTTGTTCAGCGGAGTGGATTTGTACTTGAGTAACAAACTGGTCAGTAGCAGCATATATACTTACCCTTATCGAGCGTACATAGAAAATCTCTTGACGTACCGAAAAGAAGCTAAGGACAGCCATCTGGATGTTTGCGTGCTATGGAAACATAACAATGCGGGCGAGTTCGACAATATAAATGGTCAAAATACGGGATTCGTCGCCCGTCGAAGAAAAATCACACCAGCCGAAAGCAGTTTAGAACTGACGGATCGTTTGCATTTGAACATGTGGTTACAAGAGAAGTATTTGCTGAACGGCGTGGATGTCCGCCTGAGACTGAATCGCAGCAGTACCTCTTTCCATTTGATAACTGATGATGCTACCAGATACAAAACCATCATCCAAGAAACCCGACTCTATGTACGACGCGTGTAAGTGTTACCGAAAGTGGGCAATGACATCAGTCACACGTTGAGCAGAACGACCGCCAAGTATCCGATACGACGCGTGGAAGTGAAACTTTCACCATTCACCAGGACAACGACAGGACAGTTACCCAAATGTTTAATGATTGGTATCGTCGAGAATGAAGCCTTCAATGGAGTTCTCAAAAAAATCCTTTCAATTTTCAACAGTTTGGTGTGTCGAAAATATAAGTCAGTCGCGATGGCAAGACCTTGTGTACCAGACCCTTCGAACCTGATTTTAAACAGAAGAATTACTTGAGATTGTACTTGTCCTTGTACGAAGCCACCGGACAGTTAGGAAACAACACCAGTCACATTATTACGTACGAGGATTATGCAGGAGGTTACGCGTTGCGAGCTTTTGATTTCACTCCAGACCAAGGCAGCGACGAGAGACATTTTCACCCTATAATATCCGGCCAGATTCGTGTGGAACTCAGTTTAAAGACCGAAAACCTGATAAAACAGTGAACGTCATCCTGTATGCCGAATTCGATAATACCATAGAAATCAACAGTTTGAGAGAAGTCATTCTAGACTATTAGAAACTATGGAAGACTCTTATCACTCTTTGAATGGTGGAGACTCTATGGAAATGGAATGGGAGGATACCGTGGAGACAGAACCCCAAGACAAAGACGAAGAGGATGTAGTGGTGATGTCCAGATGCCCAGAACAAGAACAACATTTAGTGTCCTGTTTTGCCAAACACCTGACTGATAAAATTACGGAATTGACCAAGAAAGTTTTATATGGATGTCAAAACGATCATCCGAGTCAAATTCAATACGATAAATGTCTGATGATGAGTCAAGAAGAAAAATTGGACGAGTATCTGGACGACGTATTTTCTTCATCAACGCAGTCTTGGAACATTTAGTGACTTATTTTGATCGTAACTCAACTAGAAACGATGAGAATGTAGATCGATGGTTTTTTGACCGTTATGGCTATATTTTGTCTTTAGCTAGGAAACGTAGTGTACATCAATGGTCTCATGACTTCCATCAGTGGAAATCTAACTTGACTTCACAACGTTGTCAACCCTGTCAGAAATAGTTTGTTTGAAAAAATTGTTGTTTGTGAGTTAAGTAAAAATTTGTTAGTGAAGTAAAACAATTTCATGGTATTGTTATGTGTTAGTTGTTAGATGCTTGCTGAATAAAAAAAAATGTTGTGTTTTGAAGAAAAAAAATGTGTCTGTCGTTTGTTTTCAAATAATTTTATCATTATAAATGCTCTTTGACTTCTCTCTATCCCTCTCCATGATATTAGCTATCATAGCGTTCCGACCCAACAAAAACTCAGTAGGGATGTTTTCTATCGCGTCCGCTTTTGAACCATATAAAGAGGGGCAGTCTCCAGAGTCCGGCCTTCCACAAAACAAACAGGATCTCAGGACAAAGGAAACACCAAGGACAAAGGATCAACAAAGGACTAACAAACAGCCCGCCCGTCAGCAGACCACGCTTCAGGCAAAGGAACCGTTTTCGTACAACAAAGAAACACCTGCGGACATCACATTCTGTGTTGTTTTTAAACCATTATCTATCCGACTAAACGCTAAAATTCCGCCTTTTTAACTCTACTACATCTTTCTTTGTTCCAAACAATTAACATAATTGGTGCCATTTTTCTTCTAGGCTACATACTCGATTACACCTGGACTGAATCCTTATAGAGTACCTAGCTCTGGGAACTCTGTGAGATTCTCAGTTGAAGAAAAACAAATACGCTAATTAACTACTATCTATCTCTTACCAATAACTCACTCCTTAAAAACAGGTACTAGGAAACATACTAGTGTACACCTAGACAGGATCCTATCAAGTTTTCGTGCACCTGAAAACCTCTGAATAGATTTCCTGTCATAGGAGAGCTTTCTACCTTTCTAACTTTTAACATACTTATCTACGCTAATAGCCCAACCCCTCTTATCTCAAAACGTAAAGCATACTGTTTTTCAACCAATTGACATTAAACAATTACTTTAAAACCTAACGCAAACCTTAACACAAAATGTCTCAAAATTGGAGCTCAAACAAACTGGCCTTCAACAACAGGAAAAATCTATCTAGGAAAATCAATGGACTGAGCCAAATGACCCCTAGCAATCAAAAAACAAAACCCTGTACCAACACTAATATTTCCCCGTTGGTAACAGGACAAACACAGGGATCAAGCATATTACTCCTACAACACTAAAATATAAAACCAGTACCCCAACTAATTTGTCGCTTGCAGAACAAAAGCAAAAATTCCATGCAGGCTCTCCCATAAACTTTAAAGACCCCAACAAGACCGCTGAGTCTGAGGTGGATCTAAATGACACAATGCCCGCGTTAACAGTAGAAAATACAACCATACACATAACTATGCCACCACCGAGCTACGCACAATTGGAGGCATCCCCCCAGAAGAAATATCCGATTGGATGTGTTTTTCATAAAGCGCCAGGCAGAAACACAACCCCACCTGAAACCCTGTCCGGGGCTAGCAACATAAACATACAAATAAACGAACCTTATACAAACCCATGACATATGAAGACGCTCTAGTCTTAAACACCACCCCAACTAAAACACACAATGCACCTAAAATTATCAAAACTCCCCCAAATAAAGCAACCACCAACCCCCAAACAAGGGAAAGCTCAACAACTTGAGTAACAATTGAAAATAACCAACAGGGGGATATAAAGAAGAAACAACAAACAAAAATTCACAGCAGCCAAATATCTGGGCCTTCAGTAATAACATCGGGCGGCACATCAAACAACAAGCAGAAAAATACAACAACCCCTAAAATAAGCAAACCCACCTCTCCAATAAGACAAACTAAACAAATCGCATACACAGGAAAGGGAAAACTACCCATGAAATCACAAAAAACGAATGAAGACAACCGCACAAACACCAACAACATAATGAAAACCAATCTACCTAAAACCAACAATGCAGCTAAAACCAATGACAACCAAAATCAGGCAAAAACAACTTATGTAGGGAACAACTCTAAATCAGATCCCAATCAAAACAGCAAACCAAAATATCACTCCCCAGAACACACCATCTTTATCAGTAGTTACAGTAGTCAACCACTAAAACTAAGTCCCAACAGTATTGCAGGAACCCTAACAAGAATACATCAAGGACAATTCAAACTAATCTGGCCAAAAACAAAATACATAAATGTCAACTGTAGTACCCTAGGACAAGTACAAAAGTATCTACAGATAGAACACATAGAGAATATTAAAGTCAAAATAACCAGACACAACAAAATACAAAAACCAATAAACACTCAAAAACCAAAAACAAATTCTGGAAGCAAAAACAACATCCAACACACACACCAAAAAAAAACAACACCGCCAACAACTAAAGACCTGGACAACCACCCCCTGGAACACAAACTTAAAGCAAACAACACCAAAGTAACAAACGCTTAAAGACTAAAGAACGATAAGGGCCAAAATACTACAAAAGCTGTACTAGAGTCTACCACACTGCTCCCACCCCTAATTAAACTAGGCCCATCGGGGGTCCTTCACAGGCTCGAACCGTTTATCAATAAGCCACGGTTCTGCGCCAAATGTCAGCATTGGGGACACTATTCCCGCCAATGTAGATATCCCTCCAGGTGCGCCAACTGCGGGGGCCCACACCGAGGCACCTGCAGGAAAACTACTACCAAATGTGCCAACTGCCGATGGCAACACCACCCCAAAGCAACCAACTGTCCATACACCATTAAAGAACAGAAAATAATAGACCTTATGAACTCCAAAATATTAACCTACAAAGAAGCCTCACTTAAAATCAATCAAGAATTAAATAAAACTAGAACTCCCAGTCAGCAACCCAACAAGCCAGCTCAAAATAAAGAAACCTGCCATAAAGATAACTGACAAATTAAAAAACAAAATCCCCCAGTAACCAAAAATAACCAAAAAATATGCCATCCCACCCATGCTGATCCTCCAAAAACAACCAAATCAAACACTGCAATATCAAAATCAAGTACAAGGCAAACCCATCAGGAATCAACCGAACAAAATAATGACAACCAAAAAGCTACAATATCACAAAATAATACTAGCCAAAAAACAATAACATGGCATATACTCAATGATGTACTTAAGGCAATAACTTCCATCAACATCCAAAGTCCACAAACGATAGTAAACCTTATTACACAACTTAATCAAATACTTACTAAATACCTGTAATCCTAACAAAAGCACAATACATGACATTAAATACCACAACAAAAATGGATAACACAGCCCCAGAAAATATGATCATCTGGCAATGAAACTGTAGGGGATTAAACAGCAACCTATTAGAATTTAAACACAAACTAAGCCTAACAGAGCAAAAACCAGACATAATCTGCCTTCAAGAAACTCACTCCTCAGCCAATTCCAAATACATACTAAAAATTCCAGGATATCTACCAGGCAATTTCAAAAATCGAGCCAATGGGAAAAAAGGGGGAGGATTAGTAATATTCATTATAAACACTCTCCCCAATACCGAGGTGATAACAATTCGAACTCCAACAGACGTCAGTGAAACATTCGAAATGCTGGCTGTCCTAGTCAACTTCAGAACCACCACTATAAAAAATTTTAACATCTATGACCCAGGCGGCAACAACCCAATCAACTTAAAAACATATCGCCAAATCTCTCAACCCCCAACAGAAAACCTTATAATATGTGGGGATTTCAATGCGCACAACGAACTCTGGGGTGGAGATAAAACGGATAATAGAGGCAGGTTGGTAGAAGCTTGGACAGCTGAATCCAACCTGGTCATCCTCAATGATGGCTCAAAAACCAGATTGAACCCTGAGGATGGCACCCTCTCAGCTATTGACCTAACCATTTGTACACCCAAACTTGCACAGTTAACTAACTGGCGGGTGGATCAAGACAATACATTAGGTAGCGATCACTTCCCCATCATTGTCTCCTTCCAGATGACTGTTCAATACAATCCCATTGAGATCCCCCCCCCCCGATGGAAATATAATAAAGCAGATTGGAAAAATTTTAAAGATATTGTAGCTGAAATAAACACCAGTGAGTTAGAAGACCCCAACATTAACACCTTCAATGACAATATGATCAACACCATACAAGAGGCAGCCATAATAAATATACCAAAAAGCAAAAAATCCCAAACCAAAACAATCGGTGCCCTGATGGAATGATGAATGCAAAAAAGCACACAAGGAAAAGAAAAAATAACTCAATAAATTTAAACACTTGAAAACTCACTAGACTTCCAAGTATATAAGACCAAAGAAAAATGCCTTAAGCAAGTCATTAAACTAGCCAAAGAAAACTCCTGGCAACACTTTTGTTCCCAATTAAACATAAAAACAAATTCTAAACAAGTGTGGGACAAAATTAAACTTATCCGGGGAAAAACAATTAATATCACCCCTAAAGTGAAAGGTGCCAATAGCAACAAAGAAAAAGCAAATCTGCTCACCAGCCACTTCTCCAACATGAGCAGCAATACAAATCACACTCAAAAATTCCAAGAACATCGGAAAAAAGTTGAAACTTCCTTAAAACATCTATTCAAAGACCTAGGAACCAAAAAATCGGAACTAAATAGCAACATTACACAATATGAATGGGAAATAGCACTAGGGTCCAAAGAAAGAAACATCCCCAGGAAAAGATGAAATTGGCTATGTTATATATAAAAATCTACCAAACGACATCACAACAACAATCCTTAAATTGCTAAACAACATCTGGAACAGCGGCCAACTACCAGACAGCTGGAAAAAAGCCATTGTCATTCCTATCCCTAAACCCGGAAAAGACCCTAATGAAATATGCTCATACAGACCCATCTCCCTCACCAACAACATATGCAGAATTATGGAAACCATCCTGGCCAACCGATTAAAACATCACTTAGAAAGCAATAATCTTATATCGGAAAACCAATGGGGCTTTCGCAACAAGCGATCCACCACTGACCAATTACTGAGACTCGAAGCTGACATTAAACTTGATTTCAACTCAAAAAGGAAATCAGATAGGAATTTTTATAGCTGTCTTCATCGACCTTGAAAAAGCCTTTGACCTCGTCTGGACCAAAGGATTAATTGCAAAACTTAACAGATTCGGTATTACTGGACGCATGTTCAACTGGATTGAGAACTTCCTCTCAGGACGAAAAATCATAACTGGAGTGGGAAACACCTTATCTGACGAGTACCCCTTAGAAACTGGAACTCCACAAGGTAGCGTACTCAACCCCACACTCTTCAACATAATGATTAACGACCTGGATTGCAACCTAACCTCAGCAAAAGTAAATATCTCACAAATTGCTGACGATAGAGGAATATGGAGAGCTGGTAACCCCGCTAGCAAACAAGTTATCTCAGAAATCCAGCAAAGCCTTGACAAAATAGGGAGATGGGCAGATAAATGGGGGTTTAAGATATCGCAGGAAAAAACAGTAGCGTAACATTTACACCAAAAATAAATAAACAATTTATTTACCCCAAACTATATATTCAAAATCAAATTATCAAATATGTTAAAGTAGTTAAATTCCTAGGTATGTTCTTCGACCAACACCTCGAGTGGAATAAACACATTGAACAATTAATTAAAAATTGCACCAAAGACCTTAATCTACTAAGAAACCTCAAAGGCATCACCTGGGATCCAATCAAGAAACCCTGACAACTATCTATAGAGTGCTCATAAGATCAAAACTGGAATATGGTTGTCAAGTATATAACTCAGCTAAACCAACTCGCCTGAAAAAAACTGGATGCCATCCAAAGAAAGGCACTGCTGATCTGCACCGGCACGCTACCCTCAACAACATTGGATAAACTATGCATACTCACTGGCGAATTACCACTAAAACTGAGGAGGCAAGAGATGCTCCTCAGATACTCAATTCGATTGGCCAGCCATCCAAACTCGCATCCCACTAGGAAGGCCATTAGTTTAGTCGTAAGCTCGTTCCAAACACTTCGGGCGGAAAATAAATACCCGAACTAAGGAAAAATTTGTCAATTTTGGAACAGCAGGAGGAATACACTAAGCCTCCTGACCAAGCCCCTTGGACTAACCCCAAACCAAGGATTAACACCAAAGCTACCGATTATGGACATAAATTGGAACAAGAGCTAAAACTAAAATCCATCATTGCAAGCGATTTACAGGACGCCTATTCTAGCTTCGTAAAAATATATACTGATGGATCCAAAACGCCTGACCCACCCAGAACAGCAGCAGCGATAGTTATCCCAGAGTACAACATACAAATGGGAACCAGATTACCGGACCACTGCTCCATATATACAACTGAATTCTGGGCCATCATCGAGTCTCTAAAACGGATCAAAAATAACAACACCCTAAAATCAGTAATCATAAGCGACTCACTTAGTGTAATTACATCAATTAAAAATAAAAGCACTAATACAAGAGAAAACTTCCTTGCCGAGGTTTATCACCTACTAAAAGAACTATCCACTAGAAAACAAATAGTAGAATTTATGTGGGTACCGTCTCATATAGGAATCCCCGGCAATGAACAAGCAGATCGAGTCGCTAAAAATAAATTAAGAGATCCAAACCCTGCCACACTCAGATACAGCACTAACGAAATTTTAAATATTGCTGAAAACTACATTGACACAAAATGGCAGGAATCATGGAATGCCGCACCCAAAGGTAGGAAACTATATTCCACCCTAAATGAAGTTAACAGATCCATAAAACCACCAAATATAAACAGCTCGGACCAAAGAATTATCAACAGGATATTAACAGGCAAAACAAAACTTGCAAGCAGCTTTGGAAGGCACTTGGGCCCTAAACCCACAACCATAAACTGCTATCACTGCCATATCATGGAGGATCTCCAACATGTCTTTAACAACTGCTCACAATGCCAACAAGCTAGAAACAAACTGTAACTAGCCCAAAAAGAAATTGGATCCCCATTAACTTATCCAGAACTAATAGAGAAAAACAACTCTAACATATAAAAGCATCCTTAACTTCTTAAATGAAGCTGGACTCAGGAGTAAAATATAAAATTTGGCCTTAAAGAAAACAAAACCTCAACAAATAATAATCAAAATACTGCACGTGTGTCTCTGAAAAGCCCCTGCGGAACTGAATACTCAGCGGAGACAGCCGTGCAGTTTAAAATCAACTCAAGATAAAGTACAGCAACTAAATAAAAATAATTCCGGACTTATAAACAAAATATAAATATAACCTTAAAGAAAGCAAATTCTCAACAAATAATAATCAAAATACTGCACGTGTGTCTCTGAAAAGCCCCTGCGAAACTGAATACTCAGCGGAGACAGCCGTGCAGTTTAAAATTAACTCAAGATAAAGAAAAAACAACTAAATAGATAAATCACACCACCAAAACTGCAATAACAATACTCTTGCACTCACTCGCTCTATTATCATTTAAAAAAATTTAAAAGAAATTACTTTCTACTCTCACTTCTTTATTACACCTATAACACCCATCTTCTCTCAAAACTAACCCTTCTTAACGCCTTAAAACCTCATTACCAAAGATGACAGCCATTCCAATAAGAAATAAAGTATGTCTCGAAAACCCTAAACACTGTAAGTTGGCCCGAAGACCAGGGCCATCAGGACCTGCCATAAAAGCGGCGACGTAAACCAGCTATATGAACTACAGTAGAACCCCAAATAGTATCATATAAGGTGGTCAAATCCCAATGACCATCAGGCCCCGTCACACAAGGTGGCAAATAAAATACTTTACGCTCATATACGGTCCCAAACACGTTTAACAAACACCAGACCGTTAGGACCTCCTAAGAGAATAATAGGTTCACTAGGACCCCAAATCAATAGAGTATATAAGGTGGTCTAAGCCCAGGACCATCAGGGCCAGTCACACAATGTGACAATACAAATATTTGCATACTAATGGCTGCCATCTGAGGTAACCTCCTTTTTTCCTTTAATAAAACAGCACAGAGTACTTCCACATTTAACAAAATTCAACATCTTTCGGCATTAAATTCAGTGTATATTCAAGATTCGTGCAAGGCAAAATTCGACCAACGACCCTGGAACTGCGGCCCTTCCGGTGTTGCTTTGCGCCTCCCTGCCGACCCGTTTCTGCCTTTTCCTCTGCCAGACATTCATTTATCAGCGTGCAATGCAAGCATAAAAATGTGCTAGCCGGGTCTGAGTGTGTGCTTCGAACCCCACTCAGAACATTGATTGATATAAGCGACTGAAACATGAGTACGTGTTGGGTCAATTCCCACTCATTAAGCCATTCATTCAGGCAACGTGGAACACACCATTTACCGCTTCTCTGCCTGACGGCTCATTTAGCAGCACTCATTGAGTGCATTAAAGCCTAGGTGAGGTGGCTCTGATTGCCTCTCCCAGGAATATTTAACAGCCTGCCATGCAGGCATTAAACAGTGGCACATGCACAATATGTGCGCAAGCCACTATAATTCAAAGTCAACAACAACAACAGTCTGACCATCCATTGTTGACTCGTCAACCTACGAAGATGCCTTCAAGACTAGCCAAACTGAACGAAGCTTACGTGAATTTACACCGTGTCAGGCAAAACCTGATACCGAAGTCTGAAGAGATAGAGAATGTCAGGATTTTGAAAGTGACCGAAGACCTGTTAGAAGAACTCTTCAGAGAAGAAATCAAGAAAGAACAAGAAGAGTGGACAGAAAAGTATAGACTTCAGAAGCAGCAGAGAGAACAGCAACAACAGCAGCAGCAAGAGCAACAGCAACAGGAACCAGACAGAGGTTTTGTCGACTGCCGTGTAGACACGAAAGAGTTCTCCTTCTCTTTCCGAAGAAGCAGACCGTATCCTGCAGGAAAGCCTGCCGCTAGACGGGGACGCAATCTTAGAAAATAAAAGATTGCCATCACATCCCTTCAACACAACAGCCCTTTTCAGGGTTACCCCAATATTCTCGAAAAGAGATACTAATCAAATTGCCAAAAAAAATTGTGTTTATGTTTAAAAAATAGAAGTGTGTCTATAAGCACTTCGTTTCTGTCTTGTCCGATAGTGTGTGTCCGTGTTTGTAAGTTAAAAATTCAACGTGTGTTTCTTTTAGGTCCGCGCGTTCCATGTGATGTAGTGGTATGGTAAGTTTTGGTGTCAGAGTCACACGGAGCAGCTGTTCAGAGCAGACGTAGTGATGGAAGGCAGTACTGCAGAACAAAGAAACCGCATGGCGCCAAATTGGATACCAGTGATTGCAGTAATACCCGCTCCAGCAATGAGGGCCATTAAGGCACTCGGTAAACAGCAAGCGACAAATTGGAGTTTGCGAGCTGGAGCCAAGAGAACTACGCTTCTCTTAGTATGGAATAACAGCACAGGATTGGAAATAAATAACGACGAAACGGAGATCTATGGACTTGTAAAGAAACGAAGCAAAAGGAATAGAAATACGAGGAGGAAAGCAGCCCAGGCT
The DNA here is from genome assembly GCA_016617855.1 of Megalonaias nervosa. Taxonomy (NCBI): domain Eukaryota; kingdom Metazoa; phylum Mollusca; class Bivalvia; order Unionida; family Unionidae; genus Megalonaias; species Megalonaias nervosa. The sequence continues at coordinate 4,408 of JAECUM010056492.1, read as the reverse complement.
AGGGAGGCCAACCACTCGACTACTCCAGCTACAAGTCTTACCAAGACACCAGGACCCCCAGAGCCGTTACAAATACCCCAGAAGCAGTTATCCCATACATCCACCCAGACGCGGCAGCAACACAAGAAGGACATGGGCACTCAGACGGATTTCGCTACTTCGTCCGAAACCTCAGTACCTGAACAAGAAGACAAAGAAACTGAGGAAACTACTATCCACGAAGAAGCGCCCTTAAGGAGTGAGGAAGAGGAGGACGAAACAATAACCGAAATGGCAGAACGCTACAAAAAACTAGGACAAGAGGAGGCCATATGCAGCTACAAGAAAGCCTACAACATCGCATGCGCAGTAAAATATGTGGGCTGGAGAGTTCTGAAAATTAGAAAGCCCCGACCACAACAATAGCGCTTTGGCGAAGGTGTACTCCACGACTACTACGACAGAGCGTACCGCAAGGCTCCACTTTCTACCCTTATCGATGCCGCCATAAAAATAGGTAAACTCTTGGTTTTGAGGCAATACCAGAGGGTACCTATAACGAACCACGTACAGCGGCCAAGATTTGTACTGAAGAGAGACGCCGGGAAACCTTCTTGCTGCCGACGTAACAGCCCTTTTAAGGTCTACCAACATTGCCATTTTACTAAGATATCTATACCTAATATTGATTTAAAAACAACATTTGTCACTTAGACACATAGAAAAAACGAAATTTGTTAGGGAACTATTTCATGTACACTATTGTACTAGATACATTTAGATAGATAGGTGATAGGAAAAAAATCATAAAACTAACTAAGAATTTGGATAATTACACAGGTGGCTAACACACTATTGGTAATAGGGACTGTCCGTTAGTACAACTGGACTGAATTTGACAAATAGGTGCGGCCTGGCGTTTTGGGACGACATTGTTTGGTCCCACCCCCCACCCCACCCCCGGCCCCTTTCCGCCTTTGCCTCTTCCAGACATTAAATTAACAAGTGCGACACTCGCACATAAACGCTGGGTTGTAGTGGCTCCATCAATTCCTACAACCCAGAACAATTAAAAAGCTCGACAATCGAGCATTAACTAGTCGCAAAAGCTCGTAAGCGACTTTAATTTTTTTCTACTCTTCTGCTTTGGTGTCAGATATAACTAAGAAGTGCGACCATCGCACATAAACGCGGGATTGTAATGGCACCATTCCTACAATCCCGACCAATTAAAAATCTCGACTCTCGAGAATTAACCAGTCGCGAAAGCTCTTAGATAGCATATGCGACTTAAATCCTTTATTCATTCATTTTGGTGTCAGGGGATGTTTGCCTTCACGTCCGTGCTCCAGGGATATAAATCTCAGCGAGTCCTAAAAAAAAACTTACTCACATAAGGAATCGAGATTCACCTTTAACAATAAGGGGGTGCACAGCGCCACAGACGGACACCAATAAGTTTAATCGGAAACACAATCGCGTCGAGGGACAGGCAAGTATAACAAGTGCAAACAGAACCAAGACATCAAAAGCTAACCATACAGAACCAACAATATAATATAGACTAAACAACACCACAAAAAAACCACTCTGTACATAGCATGCGACAAACTAAAACAACACTACTCCAACACTATTCAACTAAAACAAACTAACAAAGCACACCCACCCACAATAGCTAACATAACCACTAACCAACACATAATCAACTAACAACTAATAACTAATACTAAAGGGAAGGAAAAAATAAAAAATAAAAATAAAAAAATTTAAAAAAATAAAATAAACAATATATATATATATATATATATATATATATATATATATATATATATATATATATATATATATGCCTTATCTCTTCTCTCATCTTCCCCTCCCATCTCCCATCCCATCCCCCATGCATGACATTAACAAAACAAAAAGGGCACAATATCAATTCAAAATTGACGATTGACAGAAAATAATCAAATCAAGACAAGAAAGACAAAAGACAAGAGAGAGGCAACTGGGGAATACAGCCAAGTGAACACAGGAAAACGACTGGAATATTAACCTCCACTTGGCGGACAAGAACGAGCCCTTCCGGAAGAACAGAACAAGGAAGGTCCAGAACCTCCACGGGGCAAGCACTAGCCCTCCAACACCGGAAGAACAGAACCAGGAAGGGCCAGTACCTCCACAGGGCAAGCACTAGCCCTCCAAATCAAAAACTAAAAAACCAAACCCCAGTCCCTCCCGTGGGCAAGCTCTCGCCCACACAAGAGCAAGCACTGGCTCAAATCCGTACCCTCCCCTGGGCAAGCACTGGCCCACCTTCCAGTGCAGGCACTGGCACAAACCTGGGCAAGCACTGGCCCACCTCCTCGAGCAAGCACTGGCTCAACACTTCCGGACAAAAACTCTCCTTTCCACCCATCCTCTACTAACCCCCTCACTAACAAATAGGGCCCAAAACAGGCGCTAGGGAAAACAGACTAGCGAACACCTGGGTGGAATCCTGAGTACAGCAAGCCTATGTTGAACAAAGACTTTCCACTATAAGCCCTCTCTTCACTTTCCTCTTATTCCACCCTCACCTTTACTAACACAAGGGGCCTAAGACAGGTGCTAGGGAAAATATACTAACAACACCTGGGTGGAATCCTGGAAACAACAAGCCTGTGTTGCCCACAGATTTTCCACCAAGAATCCCCTTCCCACCACCCCCTATCTCTACTCTCACCCCCTACTTTTATGTACAAGAGAGGCACTTCCATTGGCAATAGAAGGCCTCATTCGATAACACCATCGTACAAAACTACCCTGATCCTTTAGTCCCTCCGCCATCAAAAACAACAACTAATACTAACAATGCGTGACCCCCACCCAAAAAAAAACAAAACAAACACACAGGGTTGCTGACACCCGGCTGATTGGTGTAATTTCGCCATTAAAAGTGCGCTTAGTACACAAAATTCCAACTACACAAGGATAAAATAGGCAATCTTCAACTCAGAAACTTAGATCAATTGCACAGGTGGCCCACACAATATTGGGGATAGGGAACGTCCACTAGCACAACTGGACAGAATTTGACATACAATCACGTCGGTCCGGGTCCTTTGGAGCGTACACGGCATCAGCGGTTGGCGTCCCCCGCCGGGTCCCCTTCCTCCTTTCCACCTCCTGACATACAATTAAAAAGCACGACTATCGTACATAAAAGCCGTGTTTGTGCGGCATCATTCCTGAAACACCGACCAATTGAAAAGCTCAACAATTGAGCATCAACGAGTCGCAAAAGCTCTTAGTTAGCATAGGCGACTTTAATCCTTCTCAGTCAGTCAGTCTGGCTAAATTAAACCACTTTGGAATAACAGGACGTATGTTCAACTTTATAGAAAACTTTTTGACAAATGCAAAATTATCACAAGAGTGGGGGAAACTTGCTCTGAAACGCACTCCCTAGACAATGGCACACCTCAAGGGAGTGTGATCAGTCCCACACTCTTCAACCTCATGATAAACGATTTAGACTCGAACCTAACTTCCAAAAATGTCGAAATCTCACAATTCGCAGATGACAGCGGAATCTGGAGAGCAGGAAACCCCGCTAGTATGCAAGTAATTAATAACATTCAACATAGCTTAGATAATATAGGAAGATGGACTGATAAATGGGGCTTCAAAATTTCCCACGAAAAAACAATAGCTATTGTATTCACTCCAAAAATAAGAACCAAATTAACATACCCCAAATTATTTATACAGAATAAAAATATCAAATTTGTTAAAGTAGCGAGATTCCTAGGTATGTATTACGACGAACACCTAAGCTGGGGTCAACATATCAACAATCTAATAAACAGCTGTAGCAAAGACCTAAACCTAATGCGAAACCTTGAAGGAACTACCTTGGGGTCCAACCAGAAAACACTACTTACCATATATAAGGCACTGATATGATCGAAACTGGACTATGGATGTCAGATTTACAACTCGGCAAAACCTAAACATCTCAAAAAACTGGACACGATCCAACGTAAAGCGTTGATTATCTGTACAGGCACTCTCCCGTCCACATCATTAGCTGAACTACAAGTACTTACATGGGAACTCCCACTTCAACTAAGAAGACATGAACTATTGCTAAGATACGCTACTAGGTTAACAACTCAACTAGAAACACACCTGACTAGGAAAACCATACTTAGATGCGACAAAGCCTTCAGCAAAAAACTACTTCCTCATATAAAAAACTACTTCCTCATATACCAGGAGGAAAACTGATCCATCAACTGACGGGACTACTCCCGATAACAAATTTCCAGGCGGAACCCACTGAGTTCCCTGACCAAGCCACATGGATATCCTCAAAACCATCAATTAACACACAAGCAACAAAACTTGGAAACAAACATGAAGAAGTGCATATTCTAAAGACAAA